>NDGM011177839.1:0-11754 GCA_002564305.1 Octomys mimax | reverse complement strand
TGGGGAGATGGCTCAGTGGAACAAGTGCTTCCCTGGCAAGTGCAAGGGCCTGAGTTCAATCCTCACTTCTGCCAAAAAAAATAAAATAATTAAAAAAAATAAAAAAATAAAAAAATATATATATATAAATAACATTAAGAAAAACTTAATAGTTAGGAGGAATTAACTTAAAAGGAAATGAAAGACCTCTACAATGAAAACGACAAAACTCTGAAAAATACCTAAGAGGACATGAAAAAGTAGGTCTTGCTCCCAGATAGACAGGACCAATATCGTCCAATGGCCATACTGAAACCGATACACAGATTTAACACAACCCCAAGCAAATATCAATACAATCACAGAACTAGAGGAAACAATCCTAAAATTCATACAGAGCCAAAAGAGACCTAGAATAGCAAAAGCAATTCTGGGCAATAAGAACAAGACAGGAGGCATCACAATCTTGATCTCCAAGTTATACTACAAAGCTACAGCAATAAAAACAGCACAGTACTTCTTTAAAATGTGAATTAACAGAACAGAGGAGACAATAACAATCCCAGGCACATTCAGCTACCTGATCTTAGACAAAGCAGTCAAAAAATTATGCTGAACGGAAGAGTTCAACAAATGGCCTCCCATTTAATGCTACTGCAGCATATTTCTGACCCTTCTTCCTACACTCCCATCTTGAGTCTTTCAATGAAATAATTTCCTGAAATATTTTGTCTCACAGCAGACCTCTGCAATGGTTCACCTACTCCAGGTTAACATTCTAATTCTTCAGCATGACCTCAAGCTCACCATGCTATTATAGTTCAGACAAGGAAGCGTTCACTCAGATCACACTGGCTTATTATAGGACACACACAGGAACTGGGCGAGGTGGCACACGCCTCTAATCCCAGCACTCAGGTTGAGACAGGAGGACTGCTGTGAGTTTGAGACCAGCCTGGGGGCTACAAAAGTGCGCACAAGGCCAAACTGCAAAGCAAGACCTTGTCTCAAAAAAGACACACACACAGATTACATTTTTCCATTAGATCTTTCTTTATAACATCCTTCTCTTTGAGGGTAGGACACAAATTTTCTGCTCCTTCACCCAATACCCCTCCACCTACTCTTTAAGAAGTCCAATTTGACTTCCTCTTTGACAAGTCTCTGATCATCTGTACCCAGGGAACTTTTCTCTTTTGAACATACTTTGTTTGTACTAATGATACAGTACTTAATGCTATGTTGTGCTGTCATGTATTTCACATGCATGTCTTTTCCAATTGTGCATCAGCACATTCTGTGGCTTATGCTACAAATGGGATGTACCAATAAGCCAATCACAGAACTTCTCTCAAATGAGACTGCCACTTACCTCCAACACTCTGTCTTCGCTTTCTCTTACACTCACTAGGAGTTTCATGTTCACCTTCCTCAAAGCCTTCCAATGATGGAGTAGCACAGAGACCATCAATA
The DNA here is from genome assembly GCA_002564305.1 of Octomys mimax. Lineage (NCBI taxonomy): Eukaryota > Metazoa > Chordata > Mammalia > Rodentia > Octodontidae > Octomys > Octomys mimax. Next base: position 10,302 of record NDGM011177839.1, on the reverse strand, counting down.
CCCAACATAGCTGGTATCTTTTCCAGGATAAAATCTGGGATCCGCCCTAGATAAAAATGTTCATTAAGCTACTATCACCCGTCCTTGGCTTTCCCTCCAAACATGTGTGGCCAATCTCCAATTCTCTATCAATTGTTTTCATAATTGACATGGAAGTTAGGATCTCCCTCACTTAATCAGATCCAATTACTTAATGATGCCACTATAGCTTACCAATATCTGAGGCATAATCTATAAAAGTCTGCACTACTGCAGCCTGTAATCGTAGCTTTTTTTCTGTGTTAGCAGACATCTTTTCACGTCCTTCACTTGTCTGAAGAAGATTTGGTGCAAATATTACTGCAAGATTGCTGCTATCCATCTTATTCTTACTGGACCTTCCATGAGAAAACAGGTTTTATTAGATGGAGAGAAAGGTAAAAGTACAGAAAACTAAGGTAACATATAAGCACATTCTGAAGACCTCTTGTTAAGTAGTCATACCCAAGACAAAAATATTAGGAAGACTGCTCAGTGGAAGAGACTGATTTACCTGTCACACAGAAGCCTGTGGGTTCCATCATCAGCATCACAAATCAGCACAACAAAGAAAAATGTAAGAGAGAACCAAAAGAACAGTCTCCATATAATCAGTGTAGCTCATAAAAGTCATGGTAATCAGAGTTCACTCTTTGCTTTTCCACACAATCATGCTTATCTCATTTTCAAAGCCATCAACAGAAAACTAATATTAGGAGGTAGCAAGCAGCTGTAAAATTAGTGGACTGAGAGCAGGGAAAGGCAAAATACTTAAAAAGCAAAGCACAAATACTTTAAAAACACAGTAATCAGGCAGCATTCTGTGTGCAAGGAGTCTTGTAAAACACTAAGGCATCAAGACAAGAGGAAATCAACTGTAGTCTTTCTTAGACTATGGGGTATACTTTTTGCAAAGAAAAATTTCCATTTGGAAAAGGAATTTATTATCCACAAGGATAAATCTTTAGGTAGTTGGGAAATTAAACTATCATTTTCCAAAGATTTTTAATTAGCACTCACCTAAGAGAAACATTCCTGAGAAAGTTAAAGAAATATCTTAATATATCAACTGTATGATCAGCCATAAGGCAGGAAAGTAACAATGTAGCTGAGTTCTTCTCTTCTGATCCTAACTGTTGAGCTTTGAAAAGTGCTTCATGCAAATAAGCTGGAAGAATGGGCTCCGGCAATTCCCTAAAGAACTGTTTAAGCAGTCCTGCAATGTCACAAGGAAGTGCAGAAGACAGGCCGCCTTCACCATTATCCAGTTTATTCTGAAATAAATATAATAATATTGAGCAACTTCCTGGGTTCAGAGTTCACTGCAAATAAATTAATCCTTATTATCATTAAAAAGCTTTTATAAACTCTTGTTTTAATAGTTATTACTCTCTAGAAAAATAAAAAAACTCAAGTTTTCATTTCACATAATACTTTATAAGAGCTATGAATATCAAGTTACGTTGTAAACTTTTGAAGTATTATACAAATGATACACAATTTCTTTTCAAAAAGATTTTTCTGCCAGGAAAAAAAACGAAACAAAAAAAACTTCCCAATTCAGTCCCTAACAATCATTTAATTATGTTCCAGGTATTTCAATCATAAAAGAACCAAATCAGAAAATGATACAATTGCATAGTTCAAAATTATGCTTACCTTTAGTGCCTTTAGGCGAATAACAGATCCCGATTTCCTAAAAAGCCCTTCTGTATGAATGTGCTCCTCTAAAGATGAGCAAGCCTCTACAAGAAAGCTGAAAGAGAAAGGTTTCACGTGGCGAGATACACACTTTCCCAAATCCTGTCCTCCTTCCAAAATCACCAACAAGCCAAGTAAGAGGCGCCTTTAACAAGTTCTAATGTCATGAAACCCTTTAATCTTTGTGATAAAAGGCTCAGTCATCTTCCTTACTCCTTGAAATTCTTCTTCAAGGGCATCTTTTTATTCAGCTACCTCCTATGAGCTTGCTCAGTTCTGCATTCTTGTCAGTGCTCCTCTACTTCTCTGCTTGCTTTCAGAACCTAAGATCTGGCTTACTGATTACCGCCAGTGTCAACACACCCAGGCCCCATCACCCTCACCAGTCAGACTCATCCGCATTACTCCCAACAATTCCCATCACAGTCAAGACTGCCCTTCACCTTCCTGAAGCCAGGCAGCTGTTGCCAGATGCACCAGCAGTTGACACACCTGACCACTTCCCTGCTCAAAAATACTTTTTGCCACTCCTCTAGTTTTCCTCCCATCTCCCTCTCAAACTCCTTTTCTGCTTCTTCCTCATCTTCTACCTGGACCCAAAGCTTGGTCCAAAGCCACCTTCTTTATCCACCATCTCTCCACGGGTCACCTGGGACAGCATACATAGCTTTAAGTATCTAGCATCTGCTACACATGCTTAATGATAAGGTAAATTTTCTCACCCAAACATTATCCCTCAGGATAAGATATATCCCAGTCTGTGCAGTCTTTTTATCTTAAGGGTCATGTGCTCAGTTTCTTTATTTTGAACAGTGGCAAACCAAGTTAGCCTTAGATACTTAGCTATTTAAAAATGGTACCAACAAATTAGAATGTATTGCAGCTACATTCTAACAGTTGTGGTACACAAAGGCAGAAGGTCAAACTGATTTATAAAGGGTAATGGACCAGTTGGTGTTTTGCTTGGCACTTGGGTTTGGTTTTTTAACGAGGTTAAAAAAAATAACAAGAGAATTATTCATTATTCCTAGGGATATGTCTTTGCATTTCCAAATGTTGGAAACTGTTGTAGATTTTCCTAACAGGAAAACCAGCCATTCATAAGTCACAAAAAAGCAAAATACTACTACATGGTTACCTTAGGAAGACTGTAGATCTAACCCTAAGGATTAAGGGAGGAAAACCATAGGCAGGAAGCAAGGTGTTCAATAAGCTCTTCTCCTGATGAATCACTTAGGAGCTACATTACTGAACTATAATAGACAAAATAAACCCTATTTTGCATAGAGAGAAATTAAAAGAACATAGTTTCTTTGTATGCATTTTATAGTTGTGAAGACATACACTTCCCCAGTAATTTGATGCAGTTAATTAAAAAGTTATTCACAAAGATCAAGTGGTGCAGAAAGTTACAGCAGTATGTAAGATATATTTTTAAGTTAAATATTCTTTTATCCAACATATTTTTTAAAAATCAAAATTATTACTGGATTAGCAATTTAGTCCTGTTTTTATTTTTTGAGGCAAGGGCTTGCTATGCAGTTCAGACTGGCCTTGAACTTCCTATACAGCCCAGGATGGCCTCAAACTTGAGACAGTCATCCTGCCTCAGCCTCCTGAGTGCTGAGATTACAGGCATGCACCACCATGCCTGACTATAGTTTATTGTACTATTTAATTTGAGTTGTGGCAGAAGAATTGGTAAAGAATTGAAAACGCTAACAAAAAGAAAATAGTTTGATAGTCAAACATGGACTCATGACTGGACATTAAAATTCAGTCCTGGAAATGAGCACAAATTACACATTCAAAATCCCATCTTTACATTAGCTCAGACTGAAAGATGAAATCAATTGCTGGTTTCAAACCATGAGTACATCAAGCTCTTTATTGTTAAGCCCTCTACAACCAGTTTGAACTATTTACTCTTCATTTTGAACTGTGCTTACCTTGGAATGTGTCCATATTGTGGTACAAGAGAATTGGGCAAGGCACTAAAAGGGACTCCAAATATTTTACTCTGAAATGACACATTTAGTTACTGCAACACAAATACAAGGTGTAAAATAAATTTTCTTAAACACTGGGCAAAATAAAAACCTTAAAAACAAAAAAAATCAGAAAAAAAAGTGTAAACTTTCAGTCAAAAAAGAATTATCTCAAGTGCACTTGGTAACAAATCTCTACTGTATTATTAGACATGCTAGAGGTTAGGGGGTGCAAGGGTGGCCAAGATAAAGCCATCACCCTCAAAGTATTTAGTCGATTCTGTCTCTGGTGGCTATGAAAATCAATTTAGATGTGCTTCATAAGATCCTAAACAGAATTTAGCCTAAACATTAACATTTTCCCAAAATACTACAAGTTCCCTCAATAGTATACAGTTCTTATGTATACTTTCCTTTAGTCACCTTATAAACCAACATTAACTTACACAAAAGGCTTAGCCAATTGATACCTAAAACACTAATTTCTCTCACTGATAACTTCCCAGGATACAACAGAAGTGACTATTGTATTTGATAGGTTTTCCATATTCTAAGGAAGAGCATTAGGTGCCTAACATAAATGCTTAAGCTTGTTTCACCACTTTAAAACTTATTTTTAAAAGATGTGCATACTAGTTTTAAAACACTAAGGATCACAAGAGTAAGCACCTGCGTTAGTTAACCTGCGTGGTCTTGCACAGCAGGTATAAACATTCCGCCACTATTTTTATACCTGCATTTGAACTGCTAAAAAATAAAAAATAAAAAAAACCTTGACTTACTATATAGACTGTGGCTTGGTCCTGGGCTCGACCCCCAGGACCACAAAGGAAATATCTAGAGACATTACCGATTGACATAACTGGAAGATACTTCTGCCGTCTCCTGAGTTGAAGCCAAAGGCTGTTAAACACCCTACAGTTCACAGAACCTCCTTGCCCTTACCTTAATTATTTTGTTCAAAATTTCAATAATGCTGAACTTGGGAAATCCTGCAACGACTAAAAGTTGCTTTAAATAACAACAGATCGCATAGCGATCGCATGGATCAATTAAGACGCACCTAGCTACATTTCTTCAGTGGAATGACAACATTCTACCAAGACCTGGTAATATAATGGGCGATGGAACCGGGCGTAACGTCCGCCTTGGACCTAAATCTTTCCTGAGAACTTACCCCGATTTCCGCGGCTGCGGATTCTCGTTTCCTGCGATCGCACTGCCCACGGCCACCCTTGACCTTAATACCGTAGGCGGCCCGAAGGTGCTGCAGCAACGCCAACCGAATCAGCCTCTGATCCCACATCCCGGACGCGTCGTCCCGCCTCGGGGACAGGACCTGGGTCCCGAGTCTGGTTCGCCACCAAGTCTTCCAATTCCCCCACTCTCGGGCTGGAGCTGCGCGCCGCCGCCTTCCAGCCAGGTCTGGCCCCGCTCCGGCCCCGGGCCCGGCCCTTCCACGGCTCTCCCCTCGCCTTCTCCGCACTTCCACACACCCTCGTCTCTAGACCCTAAGATCCAGCCACGCCCCACTCCCGCACTTACACCGACCTTCTTAATCTCATCTAATCCCTTCAGTTACTCGCACCCACTTCCCTTTTCGCTCCCTGACGTTCAGTACCTGCGCTACCGCCCGCTGCCAGCCTCGCACACTTCCGGCCACTTCCAACGATCCCCTCCCTTCAAACCCGCTCGGCCTGCTCCAGCTTTCTCACGACGCCTGCTCCGTCCCTCCAAGCCCGGCAGGCGCAGCTAGGCCCCTCGGCCCCACGCCCCGGCCCGGCCCAGCTCCGGACCAGCCGGCAGCTCAGGCGCTCTTCCAGTCCCGGTCCCCGCCCGGGCTGGTCGCCGCCGTCACCCCGTCTTACAGGGTGATCCTCCTCTCCTCCACCATCCTGCCAGCGGCTCCCGGCCCACACATCCCAACGCCCTATAGCCCAGCAACTCTCCGCATGCCTCGGCCAGCCTGCACCTCCCCAGCAGACACCCGGCGCCCCGCAGCCGCCCCACCGCAGTCCCCGCCCAGGCTCAAAAGGCAGCGCCAAACAGTGCGCCGCACCTGATTGGTCAACTCCTCTTTTCAAAATCAGGACCCTTGGAGGGTGGTTAGCAGATGCCTGTCCAGGAAGGGTGGCGAGGGAGCACACAGAGGGCGTGGTGGTAAATTTAAGAAACTAAAAAGCGAGTTTAATTTTCTCCTTCATTGTCGTATTTTTGAAGAGAAATACTATCAAAGTGCTTTTGAATTTATCTGGGTTATTCTTCAGACAATACATTCGGGAAATATAACAGACACCTCACGGCCTTTTTTTCCAACCTGAGAAGAAACTGAAGACCCTCTCGGATTAAACCGATTCTACGGAACTCGAAGTGAGACAACCAGAGTTAGCGTTTGTAGGCGCTGGATATTATTAATCTAACCTATGACCGCGGGAGGGAATTTAAGCCGTGAAAATTGCTTCTTACTTCGGAACGGATGGCAATGCTTAAGTCTTGTTGTATACTCAAATACAATAGAGAAAATCTGTTCTGAGAGAGTCGAGTACAGGAATGTGAAGTCTTGAAATAGTTGTTGAAGCGGATTTAGAAAACGAGGAAGAGTTTTCCCTCCCCTGCTGCTGAAATTTGCTCATCTGGTTGACCTGAAGCACTCACTGCACACTGCTGGGTTTGTTCTCCAGCTGCTTTTCCGTTCCCAAACAGCAGCAATCCTATCTTGATGTTGCACTTTCTAGGAATTCTTTGTGAGTGCAAAACTTGGTGCATTCATTCATGCATGCATGGCCTTGCTTTGTAGTGCTGGCTAGCCTCCAACTAACAGCAATCCTGTCTCAGCCTCCCAAATGCTAGGATTACAGGTGTGTGACACCACGCCCGACATTTATTACTGAATTTAAATACTGTCAAGATAGTGTTCTAACTTTGCTGCCCACCCACCTGCCACCTCCTACAGTCTTGGTCTCCAGCGTTGCTGTATTAGTCTCCATTGACTAATTCCTTAGTGCCAGGAGCTGAATGAGCTATTTATTCAACGAATGAATTTAAATACATGATGGCTGGGGCGAGAGCTCAGCAGCGTAAACGCCTGCCTGCGAGTGCAAGGGCCTGAGTTTGACACCTGCCCCATCAAATATATAGTTTCCTTGGAATTATTTTACTCCTTGGAGTTCAAGCCCTTATTCTATCCTTTTCAATCTAAAGAAGTCTCTTTAAATAAAGTGATAACAATTTGGAAGCTAACCATTTTGTTTTATTTTTTATCTTTTCTTAATTGAGCACCTGTTAAATAGTGTAGGATGATGACCAAAAGCAAGGGTTCAGACCTCAAAGGGAAGAGGAATTTAGGACACTGATTAGTGGAGAAACAAGCCCTAGGGAAAGGAATGCACATAGATATTTTCCTTGATGAGGGAGAGCAGTGTGTGAATGACTGATCTGAAGAATCAGTAGAAACTAACTTGTTAAAGTGAAGGGGAGAAAAGAGGGAAAGGCGAAATAGAAAGAATTAAGATATGTTGTGTACATGAACCAACTCCCCACAGTCATATAATGTAAACATGCACTAATAAAACTTTTTGAGAACTTTTTTTTAAGTGAAGGTAAAATGGTTGGGTGGAAGCATTCAGAAGACAAAGGCCCACAGAAAAAGCCAAATTTTCATGAGAAATAGTGCATCTGAGATGATGCAATAGCAAGCGGAAACACCTAAATGGCACGCAGGATTTAGAGGCAGATTTAGTTACATTGAGGGGCACTGATCAGGATCACTCCCAAAATATCAGGCCCTGACTCCAGTGGTTGGGGCTTGTAGTGGATAAGCAAGCAGGAAGTACAGAGGCAGAATGGCTTGTCAACTGGGAACTGGCTTATACAATGTACATCACAGTGGCCAGCTGTTTCTAAGGGACAAAAGCAACGAGAACTGGAGCAGAAACTATTACCTGAGCAACTAACCAAATGAAGTATTCTGGTGGTGGCAGGGGAGTGCAGATGGAGGTGGGGAGGGGAGGAGGCTCTGCTACAATAAAACTGAACCTATTCCTTTTCCTTTTTCTTTAGACATAAAAATAATTGATGTCATTAACCTCAGTCCTCCTCCAAACTGCACATTGTGCTGGGTTTTAGATGGCTTAGATTTTCTTTTCTTAAAGACTCATGTCCACTCTTTCATCTAAAGTGTCTTTTTAAAAATCCGAATTATTTTTTACAGCTGAGCTTTCTGATTTTGTATTTTGTCTGCCTTCTCTCATGATGAAAATTTAGGTTCTTAACCTAATAGCTTCAAGGCATGTAAATATATAATACAAGCATGTACTTGCTAGGACTAATAATATCAGCAAGAATGAAAATGGGAAAAAGGAAGTTAAAGGAGGCAGGAAAGAAAAAATAATTTAAAAAAGAAAAGTTGTATTATGTCCCCAAGATGATGGTAAACTTCATGTACCGCAAATATACTAATAAAAATAAATTATTGGTTCATAATATCAACATAAATCCTTATTTACTTTATGCATATTCATGTACACAGATATTAAAAAATGAAACTACAATAACAGGGCTAACATGACTGATGAATGATTTTTTTAAAATATGCTTTTTCTTTTCTTTACTTGTATTCCACTAAGGATCTGTACTCAATACTATGTTTTAAATAAGTTGGACACAATTCTTGTTGGTGATGTGTGCATGCACTATAGCTTATTGATCCAGTCCCATACTTATGGATATGCTGGCTATTTCTAGTCTTACTATTTTAAAAGTATTCCTTTTGCATGTATAATACAGTTTTACCAATGTGTCTCTAGCGTAAATTCTACAAATGATATTGCTAAATCAAAAGACAAAAAAGCATGCCATTTTGTTCAACATTGCTAAATTCTTCTTTACAAGAGTTGTGCAATTTTTGTATTTACCCCAGCAATGTTCGAGAGTTCCTGTTTCCCTCCAGCCTCTCCAGTTGCAGGGATGGTCAAGCTCCTAGGCTGTTGCTGAGTTGATTAGTGGAAAGTGATATTTCAATATAGTTTAGCACTTTACTTTTTATGATTGAGATGTAGCACTTTTTAAATGGTGCATGCAAACCATAAAGTGTTACAAAGCTGATAATAAACATGGAAGATATACAGTTATGAAGTAAAGTGAAAAACTAGGGTACAAAAGAATGTGCAGTATATAACCTTTTGTATGAAGGGGATTAGAAATAATACATATTTGATTATGTTTTAGAAATAAGCAGTGGAAAAATAAGCCCAAATCTAATAAAAATGGCCACCAATAAAAGAGAGTAAGAATAGGGGAGAAAGAGAACAAGCATGGACATTAAGCCCCTTAGAACACATCCTGCTTTTTATATATAGATATAGATATAGATATAGATATAGATATAGATATAGATATTTTTTTCCCCCAGGACCGGGGGTTGAACTCAGGCCCTTGTGCTTCCCAGGCAAGTGCTTATTCTACTGAGCCATCTCCCCAGCCCCCCTGTTTTATAATTTGACCTTAGAACCCTGTGAATGTTTAACATACTTAAGACAAAATAAAACTTAAAGGCTACTCTTTAAAAGGAAAAATGAAATATATGAACCAAGCTTTTTATTTGTTTAAGGGCTACTTGAATTTTTAAAATTTTTTCTGTTAAAGTGTCTTTCTTCAAAAAAAAAAAAAACTTGGAAACCCTTTATTAGTTCTTTGAGATATGAGTTGCCTTATTTTTTGGACTGTTTGCTTTTGTTTTTTTCTCTTTGTTTAAATTATAGTTAATCAAACTGTTCCCTTAAAGTTTCTGGATTCTGATCACAGGTAGGAATTTTTTTTTTTTTCTGTTCCCAAGTTGTGAATGAATTTACCCCACATGAATACTTGTACTGTTTTTTCTATACTTTTTTTTGTACTAGTAATAGTAGTTCTGCTGTGGCTTCATTTTTTACATTACATCTTTGATCTCTGGAATTTATCCAGTATAGAAAGTAAAATGTTTATCTTTTTCATGTGCTTATCTAGCCCTAGACATTTTTTTTTTATCTCATTTCAGCAAACAATCACAGGACCTCCAGAGCCAGCCAAGGGCTATTATTGAACTTCACAAAGCTCCTTGAATCAGATGAGACACATTATCTTAAAAGGTGTTGGGCTCCATTTTGAGCGCCACTGGGTAGCACACATGGTTTCCTTTAGATATTATCTCACCAGGTTCTTTTTCTGTGACTAGGTGAGAGAAGTACCTGCCTGAGGGCCTCCCTAAGTGTTTTCCTTGCCTCCCTGCTTGAAATCAGATGATTTGTGTAGTTTTCAAATTAGGTGCAGAACTTTCTTTACAAAGCCTGTATGCTGCATGTAGAAGTCGACCCAAAGCCGCACGTGCTCCTAGAAGCAGCTTTGGGGAGGTGGCTGGTTTTACACTATGTAAATATGGATTAAGGATTATGATAACTAGACTAGTCCAATGATTGGTTTACCTTAGTTCTGGGTGTAGATAAGGAAAGGCCCACACTGGGTATGGCTTGTAACATCTAGTAGGTTTGTAGGTTGGATGGGATAAAAGAGAAAGGAAGGTACTGCTGCTTGTTGCTTTGTGCCCGCCTCACCATGAACT
>NDGM011177838.1:7448-18617 GCA_002564305.1 Octomys mimax | reverse complement strand
TTGTGACTTTGACATTACCTGTACCTGCATCTGTTCTCTGCCTCTCCATCACTGTAGTATGCTCTGTTCCTTCAGTCTTCAAAAGGGAGAATCTGCAGAACAAATGCATCTTCCTTGGCTAGTATCAATCAATTCTAAGAGCATCATTTCAAGGTAAATTGATGGCCAAAACATTTGTCTATGCCCTTTACATAAACCTCCTTTACACACCAAGGCACAAAAGGAAGAAAACCCTATTTACCCCATTAAATTAAGCTGATGAGTCTCAGAAAAAGACACTCAACTCTCTAGCTCCCATATCAGAGGACAAGATGTAAACCAGCCCCGTCTCCAGGCAGGCTACAGGACCCCCAAATTGTCCAACTCATCCAAAGGTACACTGATTTCTCTGCCACATAGCTGGGGTGGTTCTAGCCAGGACCCGCCCAATCACCAGTGACGTCAGATTGTTTTGGTTGAGTTCATTCCTGAGCCATTAAACAGTTAAGAGCTATCCTGCCCCACTGGCTGCCAGTCTCATAAAGGTGGACCCACGTGTACTTCCTTGTGGCTCCAAGACACGCTGGCTCAATCATTTGCCCACACCCAGAGGGAGAGAAGGCAGCAGCAGGCAGCACTGCCACCTCACATGCAAATCAGCCCTGGGAGTGCAGCTGGACTTCTCCTGCTGCTCCCAGGCAATGCTCCTGGGCAGGCCCTGTGAAAGATGCCATCCTGGTCGCTGTGTGCTCATCCTGGTCCTTGGTCTCCTGTGTGACATTGTGGGCCTGATCCTTTTGCTGCTGGGCATCTTTGCCACGCTGAATTATTGGGACTTCTTGGTCTATACAGGGGCCCTGTTCCTGGCTTTCAGCCTGCTCTTCTGGGTCTTCTGGTATACCTTCAACATCGAAGTGCCTCTTGACAAACTGGACTTGTAGCTTGGCCGTGGACAGAGAGGAGATGCATGTGCCACATGCAGCCATGAACTTGGGGCCAGCAGGCAGCAATGTGCTGCAGTTCCCACCCAGGATGTCCCATGGGGACCAGGTGAGTGCACATAAGTCCTGCCTGGCAGGGTGGCCAAGGGAGGCTGGGACAAGCAGACAGGCCAGGATGGAACCAGCAAGCAGCTGGTCTGTACCCCAACTAGGGATTCTGTAAATGTGGGCTGTAGTCAGTGCTGTGCTGGACCAGCCAGGAGAATCTGGAGCAAGTGTTTGTCCTCTGGGAACCACTTTCTTCACAGAGGCCAGAGATGCTCTGCAGCCCTTCCACCTCCCAAAGCCCCACGGATGATTCTGCTGGTCATCCAGAATGGAAAGATTTCCCTTTAATTTGGAACTAGAACCCACTGAGGAGAATCCCTCATGGGGAAAAAACACTTTTGGCAAAAGGAGAGGATGGAAATTTCTCCAGCAGCTATTTATGCCCTTGCATGCCTGGAGGGGTGAGCACCAGGCTGCGTGGGAGCAAGCAGAGCAGAACCTTCCAGAATGGCCCTTCTCGCTTGCTTCCTCCTGTACCTGCCCAGCTTGGGCACACAAGGAGGGTCAGGCCCTGCCCCTGTGTCCACTTAGCAGTACCCCTGCCTCACCTTCCTCACACACACTATATGCAGCCAACACACATGCCTGGACCAGCCTCAGAGATCCAGAAGTCAACAGACCATGGATTTCTGGCTTCCATCTGCCAAGCTGTGTCACAGCCTGATGAGCAGCTCATTACCTGACAAAGAAGAAAATAGCTGTAATATATTTTCAACAGAGATAGTGTCTAGAAGATAGTACTGGTCAGGCCCTTATAACTCTGAATTGGAGACAGACAGTGTCCCCAGGGAACTGCAATTGGAGCTTCAGTTATTTTGATTACCATTTCCTCTTCCCCGTTGGGCTGGGACCTGCACTCAGGTGCAGCCAGGCACTCCCTTTTGATTAGGAGATGTGGAAGCAAAGGTCACCGCTGAATGGGAAGAAGGAAATAATGGCTGTACTTTATACGGGAGGTTATCTCTCTTAGCACTCAGAGTAAAGAGCAGCACATGGAGGAGGTCTCCGTGGAGTGCCTGGTGGGTGATGAGGAAAGACATGGGACAACAGAATACCTGGGAGCCACTCTGAGCTCCCACAGCTAACCAGGCTGCATCACACTGTGGGCTTCAGTATTCTCAACTCTAAAGGGAGGGTAGTATGGTGTGCCTTTCTTAGAAGGACCAATGAGGGGTAAGGCAGGAAAAGACTCTTTGCGAATGATGTAATTCCCACAAACACCAAGTGTTGTTATTAAACATGTGGTCTAAGGTGAGTACACTGAACCAGAATCTAATTTAAGAATACTTGAGGTCCCTGAAGTTAGTAATGGAGGAGGTCAGCTCACACTGTGCATTATGAAATTTCAAAGCAAAGACTGTCACCCCATTTGTATGCTGTTTCATTGACATAGGTCAGCTAATGTGTAAGGCCCTGGGGGTGCCAAGACAAATGAGGGCTCTGCTCTCAGGGAGTTCACTACCAGGTGAGAACAACAGACCTCAGCCAAATAGTTGCATTCAGAGCAGTGTAACAACAAGTCAGGTGAGGGCTAGGAAGGAAAGAATCATCAAGCCGTAAGAACATTCAATACCAAAATGGATCCAGAAGGTAATAACATTAGGCTAACCACCCAGAAGAGTAGGACTGGAAAATCTGTAGGCAGATGACTTAGCTGTAGGTCCTGAAGCAGGGAGACAGAAAGGCAGAGGTCAAATGTTAGAAAGGGTTAGGCCCTGTGGTATGAGAGGCTGAATCTGCCAGAGCCTTGAGGTGCCCCTGAGAATGTTGGCTATAACTCTAGGGACAATAAGAAGACATTAACTTACATTTACCCAGATGATACACATGCAGATGTGAGCATGGGTGCAGTTTGACATGACTGAACCTGTGTGTACAAAAGACCACAGCGCAGATGGTGACTATGCCTAGTGCCACCAGTTGAGGAGCTGAGACCCATGGCCAGTGTGAGGATCCTTGCCTTGCTCCCTCAGCCAATAGATGTTCAATAGTTCATCAGTAACGACTGTGGGTCAAGTTCCAAAGAGTCAATGATCTGAATCCAGTTTAGTTTTTTTCTAGCTATGTAACCTAAGGGGCAAGTTACTTCACCTCTCCATGCCTTGGTTACCAAATTTGCTAAGTGGAGATAATGTGATTAATAAAGTCTCTACCTCCTAAGGATGCCTCTCAGATTAAGTAGATTGTTATCTGTTTAAAACAATGGCTCAGGAAAGCAAAGGACACATGGTTAAACCTTGGTCACAATGCAGAAAGCTAGCTTAGGGAGGAAGAGGAGACCTTGAGCCATTCTTACCAATTCCTGAAGCAGCATATGTGGTATTAAGGTTTTTCAATAGGAGTGACAGCGTGTGCTCCCCCTGAAGGCCAGGTTTCTACTCAGGCTTAGCACAGCATTAGAAGTTGGAAGAGCCATTGCAGTCTTCATTGAACAGAGCCCTGCAAATAGCACCTTCCCTGTTTTGCTCCCCGATCTCCAAGTTGGGGGAGAGATCCCAAAGCCAGTTCTCCTGCTGATTCAGCCTCCTTCGGTCCCTCCACACCCTGAAGGATCTCAGGGCTGGCCCAGAGTGATAGTGTGGCTGAGACCTGCCATTCAACGGGCTGCTCATTTATGGGGCAGCACCCCAAACCACATGTGACCTTGGACAATTCATCTACTTCCCTTTGCAATGAGACTTTTGGTCATCATGGAAGGGAAGTCTCAAAGTGGCAGGGCCAAGAGAATGGAGTCAGAGTATGGTGAAGGGCAGCACTCCAGCAGCCTCCCCCTCCCCATCACCCTCCTCCAGTTTCCCAGAACAGCTACGCTTTTAGCAGTTTTATGCATTGAATTCACATGTAAGGCTTTTTGTGAATGGAAGCCCCTGATACTGAAAACCATTGTTCACAAACAGCTAGCGTAAATTCCCTTAAATTCCATGACCTTCGGCCAGGGCATAATCACAAATCATATTTATGATTTATGGGCAGATTGTAACTGGCTTTTCCAGTTCTTCCATTCTCAAAGTGGGATAAAAGCAGAGCATGTGGACTCCTCAGTTCAGAGTTGATGCCACCATGCATTATGTCCTTCAAGGATTCAGAAAGCTGAGGTTCACAGGCCCTACCCTGCTTGGTCCCTGACATAAGGAGGTCACATTCCTGGTCTGGACAGAACAGGGCCTCCTCCTTGTAAATTCTCTGGAAATAACAGCAGAGCAGGAGGCAATCAGACCTCAAAGGCTGCCCAGATGCTTAAGAGTGGCTCATTTCTAGACCTGACTGGGTCCCATTCATGACATTTGCCCCTTGATTTTGTCACTTAGCTGTATTTTCAAAGCCATTTGCCCATTTTCTACTTAGGCTTTTCCCATAAATAAGTCAGGTGTGGATCCTTTTCTGTTCTTTTACAACAGAATGTCTAAGAGTATATACCCAACAAAACATTCACACCCTCACATATGCCTACTTTCCTTATTGCCCTCTTACACACCCAACACACCCAACAATACACACACACACACACACACACACACACACATACACACACACACACACCTCGGTCTCCTCCTTCAGCTTATTAACACAAGAGCACTCTATATGCATACACTGCTGGTACGTATACATACATACACACACCAGCATAGCACCCCACACATCTACATCAACCTAATCATACCCACAGCACCCCATGTACATACACTCGACCCCTCTCACATCTGCTGCACGTCCACCCAGAAACATACTCTTAACATAAACAAGCACATTCAGAAACCAAAGTCAAAAGCATGGAAGGCTTACTCCCAACCAGAACCCTGGAAAGTGAAACTGGTTCCTCTGCACTGGCTTTTTCCAACACAGACTCTGCCCGTGGAGGAGGCGGGCAGCTGCCAGGTCTGCCCAGAGGTGAGCAGGCTAAAGGCCCTGCACCCACTTGGCAAGCTCATGGCCCAGGCAGACACAGTGCTGGGACCGGGTGAAAAATTTGTCAAATCTGTCTGGGGATTTTGAATCAAGAGGGAGAGAGAACACAAACACATAATGCTTCACAGAAGTACACAGGAAAATGTATTCCAGGACATAAACAAAGTCCTGAGCTAGGATGGGGCACAGAGCCTCCAGGAAAGTTAAGGGGCCATGTGTCTGAATATAGCAGTTTTAAATATCAGGCCTGGCTTCTAGGAGATGGATTGGAGACATGATTGTGAATGAAATAGCTTAAAGGTGGGGGTTGCCAAGCTGCCTCTTGGTCAACACTGAGTCTGGTGCTGGTAGAAACTAGAGGTCCCCGCCTGCCTGCCAGCCTCGCTCTTGGGGCACACTGAGATGGCAATTGAGATGGGGCGTGGTGGCATGCACCTGTAATCCCGGAACTTGGGAGGCTGTAATCAGGAGAATCACTGAGTCCAATCTAGTAGTGAAACCCTGAACATCCTGTAGACTCTTCCCTAAAATAAGTGGGGGGAAGAGGTCGGGGTGAGGGATCCAGCCAAGGGAAAGGCTGCCAAAATGGAAGACGTGGTGAGTTCAGAAAAGGTTTAGCAAACACATTGGATTTGGGGTTCAGGGCCTTCAGTGTTGACCATATAGGACTTTGAATGCTAGGTAAATATTTTTTATGAGGATGGAGGAGCCTTCAATGACTGGAGAGCAGCATGAGTCCACTCTGCTTAAGAAAAGGTAATTTGGCGTCATGAGTGATAGGTTATGGCCTGAGTACAGACTGCTAAATTGTCATGGCCCTGATCCAGCATGGCTGAATCCCCAAAACAACAGTTTATCTTCCCAACAACCATTTCCTTCTTCTTCCCCACTCCAGCCCTGGATACAACTTCCTTTTCATTTCCCATCCACACAAGGGAGCCTCCAATCAGCTCCCTGTGTGTCATTAAACCTGCCCCTCAAACTCTGCCCCTGCCCCTAGCAAAAGTCTATAAAGTCTCATCCTCCCAGGAGAGGAAGGGCAGGGAGAGGGGGAGATCCTGGGACTCAGGATCTCCCCCTCTCCCTGCCCTCCATCCTTTCCATGTCTTCAGANTTAATAAAGGCTCCCCCCACCCCCTTATTTCTGCTTCTCTGCTGTGCTGCTGCCATCGCCACCACCATCACTGCTGCCTATAAAACCTATCAGTGAGCACAGTGGTTTAATGAGGAGAACCCAGTGATATAAACACAATATTCAAAAAGATCAGGTGTTAGTAGTAAGCACCATAGCTGGAATGATGGCCATGAATTGGGGGAGGATGCAGGAGGGCAGAGATGGCTGAGAGAGAAGTCTGTCCCAGTCTCTTCCAGGAGGAAAGCAATACCAAAGACCTGCATGGCATGAGGAGATCAGAAGCCATATTTGGTTAAATGATGCACGCTCTTGAATATAAAGAGCTGTAGACACAAATGGTGCAGAACCACTGATTGTCCTCAAATGTGTGTGTGTGTGTGTGTGTGTGTGTGTGTGTGTGTGTGTGTTGCTTTTGTTTTGTGATAGGAGACACTGAATCCAGAACCTATACACTGAGCTATATCCCAGCACCCTCACACCCCCTTAAATTTTATTTAGATCTTGATAAATTACTAAATCACCCAGGCTGAGCTCAAACTTTCAATCTTCCCACCTCAGCTTTCCAGAGCACTGAGGGATTCCAGGTGTTCACCACTGTGTCCAAATTGGAATGTATAGACTTTTAACTCAGAAGAGAGATCAGACATGGAGATAGGAGTAGGACTGGAGATGTGATTGTGAACGAGTTTATAGAAGGGAGAGAAGGATTCAGGTATTTTGAGAGCAGAGAGAGCAACCAAAAGAGAAGAGGGGAAAGAAAGGAAAACTAACTTTCACTGAACTAAGCCTGAGGGCACTGCACTTTATCTCAATTATCTCGCTTCCCCTGTAAACAACACTCTGAGGAAAGTATCATCACCTTCATCACCACTATAATTATTCTCCTTCCACAGATAAGGATAATAGGGAGCAGGGAGGTGAAGTAATTTGACCAAACTGTCAGAGGAAGATGTCTAATACATCTGCCTCATGCTCATTCTTTTTCCACTACACACCATGGGCCATAGGGCTCATAGCCAAATTGGACCCACCTCCTTTTTCCTAAGCAAAGTTTTATTGATTCCCAGCCGGTTCATTGGCTGACGTATTTACCATGGCTGCTTCATGCTATCATGGCACCATTGAGTAATTGCAACAGAGGTTGTGAAGCCCTGCAAAGAGTGTTATACTGACTGTGTGGCCCTTTAGGCAAAATGTTGGCCAACTCCTAGCTGCCCATGGCCTATATTTGGGAAATGCAGGGAAGAAGATACCGTGGAGAGCCTAAGTCAAACTTCCTAATAATAATATGGGAGTGATACTGTGAAGGGGAGAAAGAGGACAAAGAACCTTGAAGATCATATTAAGATTGGGGGAAGGACCTTCAAATGCCTTTAAGAAGTTGAAACCTACAGAAGGATGACAAGTCTTGGCAATGAGCCTATATCAATAGGTGGGGGAAGATCAGATCAGTGCTACTTATACAGCGACCGGTAGAGGTGCAAACAGCAGGTGCAGAGGAGACCTTCAAGTATTTGGTGCCCATATTAGCGAGGCAGAGCTGTTGCCTGATGGCATATCCAGTTTGAGGTGTTTTTAGAGAAAGAGATAAAAATAAATAAATTAAAACAAAACCCAGAGCAGAATGGTAAATGGAAGAGAGGAATCCAGCAGACACAGATAAAGAGGACAAGTACATGATAAAAGAAGATAGGACCACTGACTGAATGCCAGGTGGGGATAGAGGGAAAGATCTCCATCCCAGCAAAAGTATTAATTTGCCTGCAAGGAAGGGTGGGGAGAACATACCACGGAGAGTGCTCAGCCAGTCACTTATTTTCATGAGCTCATTCATGGCTTACAACTCCTGAGTTAGAGATTCAAGACCCCACTTTACAGGGTGAGGTGCGGGACTGGGCCTCTGTCTCAGGGCTCCTCCAAAGGAGGCACGCTATTGGAGGGCAGCCCCAGGATCCAATTCCTAATTCCAGCTACCTCAAGAACCATGCTTGTCCCACCAGTCAAGCTTGCAGGAATGAAGCTGGGTCTCGGCTGCTTCATTTCATGTTCCTTTACTCAATGCAGATCCTGTCTGATGGAGAAGATGGAAGACAAGATGCTCCCTCTTTGCAGCATATCCTCTGACAATATCCAGGAGGAGCAGGAGGCTGAAGTGCCGCGGTTTTTGGAGCACACACAAGGATGATGCGAATGTCTTTGAATGCCATACTCCACTTAGAGCCCAGAAGCACTCTGCCAGGCCGCCACCATCGCTCCTGCCGCCCCAGCTGTTGGTGGAGAGCCTGAGAAGCTGTGAAGTCTTCCTAGTGTGATTTTCTTTTACAGCAGCATCGCTGTGGGCTTAGATGCTAGGAGAGAAATCCTGTCTCTGCTGCTTTCCTAGTCATTGTCCTTTTAAAAATACCTGACAATTGGAAAAGAGCTCAAAAGTCCAAATAGGATCCCCTGTAAGTATGTGTTCCCTAATAATGGTGCGATTTGTCTCACTGGTCTGATAGACTCTGTGAGCCCCTGGAGGGCCCCATCCTGCCCACACTGCCCAGTGCCATGTGGTATCATATTCCTATATGCTGGTTTGCCATGAGAGTGCACAGCCGATGCTGCATGTGAGACGGCTCTCTCCTCCTCAGTGGAGCATGGGAGCACTCTGCCTGCAGCCCTTCCCATTCTCACAGCCAGGCCCATCAGTGGCTCATATTGAGCTTTAAGTCGAATGAAACTCCCTGAGCAATTTTCTGACTGGCCAGCTCAGTATCCATTGTGTTGTGTGTGTCATCCACTTCATGACCTTAAAAGCAAAGACTTAATTTTTAGCTAAAATTGCATGTGGCCAAGTGCAGCCCAACTACAGCCACTCGGAGGGTCAGCATTCCTAGGTTGGTCTAACACATGTGTTCTGCTTTGTCACCCAGGCTTGACCTGCCCCACTAATTTATATTTCCCCAAGTCTAATTTTGTATTTTGTATTTATATCACCACCCCTTAAAATGTGCTTTGTTTCCTGTAAACTGCCTCAGACCTTTTATGTTATGAGGCAGTTAACTAAATAAAGAAGTGAATTTGGACCTGTGTTTCCTGATGACAATGTAATTCTGAGTCTGTGTGATTTCATGTCAGTTCTCAAAACCGCAGGTTGAAGGTATTATTTTACTGTTCATTAAACCTGTCATGTAAATCCTGAAATTCTAATTCATAGAGCATAGTGGGGTAGAAGCAGAACCCAGATTATCCCAGGGCTGTGCAGTCTTCTACCATCTCTGTCCTCAGCCACCAGCCTGGCTCCTCAGAGTTAGGATGGACTCAGAAATCTGAAACTATTTCATGGAAGAACATTCAAGTTAAGGCACTGAAAGAGTCCTCTCCTCTTCAGAACCTTCCGTGACTATGTCCACACATACTTCTATTGATCATCCCAATTGTCCAATTTTTTGTGTGTCTGTGCTGACTATACCACAAGAGGTCATCTTCTTTTACTTGGGATTCTGAAATAAACATAGAAGGAAACGCTATAATTAATCAAAATCAGAGGCTGGGGAGATAGCTCAGTGGTCTAAGTGCCTGCCTGGCAACCAAAACAACCAAAGTTCAATCCCTGGTACTGCATGCTGTGTTGACCCCGGAACTCCAAGAGTGCCATGCTGGTCCCTGAATCTGGGCATGGTGGCACACACCTATAATCCCAGCACTGGGGAGGCCAAGACAGGAGGATCACTACAAGTCTGAACTGCTTAGCAAGACCCGATAATAAATATAAATAAATAAATAAATAAATGTAACAGAATGCATATCAAAATAACAATAATAATGATGATGATGATGAAACTCACCCTGCCTTCAGAAGACACTGTATTAAAGGCTTCATAACTTTTTTCATAAAAATCAGTTGAGTGTTTTGTTTTGCTTTTTTTTTTTTTCAATTCTAGAAATGAAGTTGTTTTCTTGTTCTTTGGCTAGATACCAAATGCAATTGTTGGCTTTCACTTAACAGAAGCTACATTATTCAAAATATGCAAATCTTGAAAAAATAGGAGCACACTCAACACAGAACATATGTTAGCATCTAAAAAAGATTGAAGGTTTCAAAAAAAATAAAAATAAAAAAGATTGAAGGAGCTGAGACTGGCCAAGGTAGCTGATTCCCACTTCACACAACACACTCACTCCAGGGAATTTCCCCCTTTATTTACTTCTTTGCTTGCTTTCTCTCCCTCCTGTGTCTTTACTGTACCACTTAGAGGCAGTGAAATGCATTCATGATGATCCTCCATCATGGTTTTGTTTTAGTTTTTTGTTTTGGTTTTTTTGAGGACATGTTTGACTCCTAAATTTTCTCCCACATTAGAAGATGTGCTCTTGCAAGATGGAGCATCCAACCAGCCCTTTAGAAAGTGGAGGTAAAGTAAATATCTGATAACAGGATAGGAAGTGAATTAAATTGAATTCCAACTGACCGCTTACTAGCCATTGGATTTGTTCTCAGGAAGAAAAGAGAAGTCCACAGAGAAGAGACTTCTGGAATTTAGCTTTGGCTACTCTGAAGCCACCTTTAAAAAGCTAGTACTGAGAAGGCACACGCAGACAGCACACAAAGAAATCAGGGCAAACCTGTGAGATGAGGCTCAGTCCACAACTGCTTAATTACAGAGCCAGTACTGAGACTCCTTAGGGTACAGAATTAGAGACAAAAGCCTACAAGACAATCTTAGCAGTCACAGAGCTGTGCTTCTCCCACTGTATGCAAATCTCTTGTATATTTTATTGAATGTAAATTCTGATTCAATTGGTCTGGAGGGGCTCTGAGATGCTGCCTTTCTAACAAACTCAAAGATGAGGCTGGCACTGGTACCTGGAATCTATGAAGATCTTCAAAGTTCTGCGAAGATCTTCAGCAACCCAGTCACTTCAGAGACTGAGAAGCTGAAGCCTGCAGATGAAGTGGCTTTTGCAAGCTCAAGTAGTTGAAAGCATCACATCCAGGTCTGGAGCCCAATTCTTCATTTCCACTCCAGAAACGGCTGACTAGCACATCCCAAGCCTTGCAGAGCCTCAGGCAGAACAAGCAAGCCAACAGCGCACTGGCTGAGGGAAATGAGGCATGCT
>NDGM011177837.1:0-14090 GCA_002564305.1 Octomys mimax | reverse complement strand
CCTCTATTTTTTTATCAGTGTATTCTTTAGAAGCACTTAGTACTTCTTTGATTAGAGTTAGCAAAGGCATTTTGAAAGCGTTTAATGACCTCGGGTTGCAGATGGGAAACCTGGCAGCACTGCTTCCTGCTTCCTGCTTCCTGCTTCCGGCTCGTGACCTGTGGTCCTTCACTAGCGGACTGTGGGAGTGCGCTAGGCAGTTTGGGAATCCTTGTCTCCTTAAATTTTACAATGACATTTGACTGTTCTATAAAGTAGTCTTCTGGCCATTTTGTGAGTTCTTTTAAACTGAAAACACATTTCTGACAGTTTTGGAAGTCATCCTGCATAACTAGTTTGGCAATGCTGGATCTTTCTTTCCATGTTTGCATTTATCTTTTCCTAGAACTCCTAGTATGGAGAAAAAAAATGTGAATAATTTAACTTTTTTTTCTCTCCTATTGCCTTTTAATTACAATGTCTGAAAATTTATTTTCTTTTATCCTCTGTTCATTCAATTCGTTTTCCCGAACAATTAATTTTACATTTGAAATATTAAAATTTCCATTTAAAATATTTTTTCCTTTAAAAATTAAAGCATTATATTATTTCTTGTGAATACATTTTCTTATCTTTTCACTAATGTTAGTTCCATTTTAAAGAGTGATTATTTTTCTTCTTGTATTTCCAACCTCTTTATCATCTCTGACATTTATGTTCAGACTACCCTCTTTTTGTTTGCCAAGTGTGTTATTTGGAAAACAACAGATTTCACTTTTATAAAATTAGAAAGTTTATAAAAAATTATAAAAGTTTCTATTGAAAAAATCCAGCAATACTTGGGCCACAGCATTCCTCCTTACTACAGTGTTGTTTCTGGGCCAGATCTGTACTTGTATTGTTAACCTCCTTATTTGTTTGTCTGTGAGGTCCTATGGGCATTTAGTTAACTCACTTTCCTCATTCTTTATCATCCATGTTTCCAGCCTACTCAGAAATCCCATAACTTATACTTCTGAAAACATGACTTTTATTTGAACATATATATATATATATATAATATATATCTTATATATATGTATTCTATATATATATATATATATTCAATACATATATTCTGTTTTGCTTTCATAAAATTCTCTTCTGTAATCAAATCCTTTAGTAATATTGCTATCATTTTATTTTATTTTTTTATTTTGCTGTACTGGGGATTGAACTCAGGACTTCGTGCTTGCCAGGCAGGTGCTTATACCACTGAGCTATCTCGCTGGCCCCTAATATTGCATTTATTTTAATGAGACAGGGAGAACAAGTTTTATGACTACTGCCACCTACTTAAGACAGGTTATTGCTTGATATGCTCCAGACATAATGACATGCCTCATTAGATGGAATAGTTCAGATTGCTTTATCTTATACATATACTACTGTGCAAATTAAAGAAAATATAAAGATTTTTGTTTCTCATATATCATTGCATGAAGGCTGAATCAACTGAATATTAAAGATGTGGTTCTCCTTTTATATTGTGATTTAACTGCATATTAAAAATATGGTACTTATATTAACATGATTATTTCTTTGTGAACAGGTACTAATAAAAAAATTTATGTGCTCAGTGAATATCTATTGTGGTTAATGACATAGTACCGCACCTTATGGGTGATCAGTTGGCTACAGGTGGATTTTTGTTCTTTCTTTCTTCATTTTTTTTTGTGGAACCAGGGATTGAACTCAGGCCCTTGCACTTTCTAGGGACGTGCTTATTCCACTGAGCCATCTGCCCAGTCCCCAGATTTTAGTTCTTCATTCATTTAAGCACTAACATTTACGGAGCATCTCCTCTGTGGCTGTACTCTCTAATAGTACGAGAAGTAATCAGCTCATCAAAGAGGTAAAGTCTCATTAACATAACAGGGAGAAAATTGGTTGTAGAATCTTTCTAAAAAGTGATGCATTAACTTCTTCCCTTTGGGAAAGTCATTTGATGCTTCTAAGACTTTGAGTTTCTAATGTATGAATTAGGAGGCTGAAGTCAGATATTCTCCTGTAAGTTTATGTTATGCTTCAGACTTTTTTTTTTTAACTATTCAGGAAAGATGAGGCTGGATGTTTCACACATTTAACATTAAAGTGGAAAAGTTCTCCAGTTTGTCTGAAAAGCCACGCTCAGGAATAGTAACCTACTGATTTTTAAATTGTCCGAGCCTGCATGCTGGAATTATCCTTGTATTTATTTAAGATATTCTATGTTATCAAATTGGGATGGAGATGTCCCTAAATGGTACAGTGCTTGTGCAGCCTGCATGAGGTCCTGAGTTAAATCCCAGTACTGCAACAGCAAAACAAATATGTAAGAATGAGCCATTAATGTGTTAATTTATACTCAAACACTATATATACATATACATATATATATATATACACATGCACATAGATATATATCTTGAGCATTTATTATGTGTTGAGCATTGAGAATAGAGACAAATTTTCTGTCTCTACAGGACCTGTATTTTAGAAACTGTACAAATATTTTTCTATAAATGTAAAATGTAAATGCTATTTCTAGAAGAGTAGAATGCCATGAAGAAAAATAAGGCAGCATAGGAAATTATAGTGTAACAGAGCAAGAGAAGATTTTTTTTTTCCTATGGTAGTAAGGAAGGCCTCTATGAGAAGGGAATTATAAGGTTGATGGAAAAAATTAGATTGATGAATCAAATTTTAATATAGATAAATGATAATTTTTCATATAAAATGTCCAATATGTGGACTTCACAAGGTACAATAACTCGTTGTTTATCTGGAATTCAATTCTAACTGCTATCTTGTGTTTTTATATTGTGACCTGACAAATTTTGTCTTTGAGTGAAGTCCTCAAAATAGTGAGGAAATAGTGTTTTTCCTGGATGTAGGTTAATGTGTTTCAAGAGAAAAGAAAGAACTCGTGCAAAATTCTGTGGTAGGAATGAGCATAGCTGTCTAAGGAGTGGAAGGAAAGCCAGCAGAACTGATTTGGATTGAGGGAGGCAAGGAATGCCAGCCTGTGTTGGAGGTATAAGAACTGCTGTGAAGCACATGGAACCACCATGAATAAGTTGATTTCATCTGAAAGAAAGCCAAGGGTGAAAAATGATGTGATCTCATTCAAGTTTAAAAAAAAAAAAAAAAAAAGCCCTTCCTGGTTGGATGTGAAGGCTGTGGATGGGCAAAAAGGAAGCAGGGAGGTGTGTTGCAGAACACATCATGGCAGCAATGATGCTGAACACAGTGTCAGCTGTGGAGACAGTGCATGTGCAGGGAGCAGGGAAAATGGGGTATAGTTCAAGGACAGAACCACGGGCCTGCTGATGAAAGCGTAGCAGAGGAGAATCAGAGAAGCTTTCTGCATCTTTGGCCTGAGTAACGCGAGTTGGTTACTGGCAAGTTTTACCACAATTAAAGGGAAACAGACAAATTTATTTAAAGATATGCTTATTGAAACACATACATACACTGTGTACATCTTTTGCTAAAATGATTAAATCAAGTTATTACTATTTTATCATTATTTTCATCTTCATGTGCTTCTTATGAGGGTGAATCTCACTAGCTCATTTTGTCTCTTATTCAGTTGATTATAATAAGTCTTGGGTATGAATACTATTATTATAAGCATTATCATACTACAAATGAGATAAATAAAGCAGACAGGGAATGACAATGCAAAATCACAAATATAAAACATAGGAAAAGAGCAAATGTAATTGAAGAAATGTTGAATGTAGAAGATAAGATCGTTTTCTTTTTTTATTGAATTTATTCATAGCTAATACAGTTCAAGTGCAGATATTTCCACAATACATGCTTATTGATAAAAAGAAAGTAAGGAAAATGACTATTGTATAAATTTTGTGCATAAATAGAAAACACTTGTATATTCATTTTCCCTTGTATATTCCCTTGTATATTCATTTTCCCTTGTTTTCCCAAGGAAACGCTGAAGAGATATATAACAAGAAACTCATGGAAGCTGTATCTAAGTATGAGACAGGGCTGGCAGGAGGGATTTCTACTGTGTTTGTTTAACAAAAAACAACCAGATACTATCAATTCAAAAAACTTTAAAAATAATATTAACATGCTATTTTTCATAGACGGAAAGATAATCATTTATATGGTGAAAAAAGCATGCTTTCAGCCTTAGCCGGATAAAAGTTCAACAGTTTTACTACCAAGATGTCATGGTTGGGAAGCTACCTGGTTTCGATCAAACAAATCTCTAGGTGATTTTCCTAAGTCTTTCCTCACCTACTGATTCTGAAAAAACAAAACAAAACAAAACAAAACAAACCTTTTGATATCATAGTCCTTATTTGACCGCTTTCCTATTGCTAGCTAGATTTTTCTTCTCACAATCTCTATAGCAGTCTACTCCTACCCCTGAGCAGGGTTTTGGCACAAAGATAAACCAAATCTGATGTATAATTCATTCTGTTCTACTCCTTAAGTTTTGAATCTACAGTTCAATATTTGATTTATTTGTTTTAAAGGAATATAAGTATTTCTCATTTTAATAATTAATCGTGGGCCAGGACTGGGTCTACTTACTTTTCTTTGAGAAATGTCCTATGGGGGCAGGTGATTACTGTAGATTAAACTTTTTGCTCTTCCCCTTCCATCACTCAATTTCCACGCTGAAGTCACCTCTCATAGTATGACAAGAATGTAACTGTTTGAAAGTTGTCTTTAAACAGAGAATTAATTGGAAAGGCAGTATTTAGAGTGGACTGTGGTCTAATACTACCTGACGTTCTTAAAATAAAGTAAAATCTGGGCACAAATGAGTTCTGGGGAAAAACGAGAGGCGAAGATTTTGGGAGAAGACAGACATTCTCAAGACAAAGAAAAAGTTGTAACGCCCCTCCCCTTTAAAGAAACCCATCCATATAAATATCTTGCTCTCAGACATCCAGCTTCAACTATTCGGAGAAGACATATTTTTGTCCTTTATGTCACCTGGTGTGTGGTACTGTTGTTATCCCAACAATAGAGAAGAACATAAATCTATCTTTCAAAGAAAATTTCCAACCTGTAGGATAATGGTTTTGCTTTATATCTCCAGGATAATAATCACTAAATAATCTTAAAAAAATAAGATTAATTTTTTGTTAGGAGTAATAAAAATGTAATGTTAATACTAATTATGTCTCCACATTAATTGATTACTTTTTTTCACTGTGAGGACTATTGTTATAGAAAAATATCTCTTCATGTAAGGAATGTGATATTATTGTGCATGATTATCCAAGTTATTCCACATTCTGACAGAACCTAGAATTCACTTTTTTATTTTAAAGAGAACTTAAAAAATCAATAAAAACAATACAGAATTTCAAAACAAGATGATAAGAAATTAACAATGGCTATATTGAATATTCTTATCTTCAAAGTAGTTGTTCAGATTAACAGATATAGGTATGGTCAAACAATATTAGCACTAACTGTTCCATCGACTGAACTAATAGAAATTAGTAGTAAAATAATCTTAGCTCCCTTGTGAGATATATATATATATATATATATATATATATATATTATCAGAAATGTATATATATTTCTGATATATATCAGATTGTATATATTTATGTATAAATATATATAATCTGATATATATAATATATATATTATATATATATATATATATATATATATATATATCAGAAAGAAAAGTTTCTTTCCCTTTCACCATATCTATTGTACCTTTGGATCTTATTTACTTTTTCACTTTTTTTTCTTTTTTTGGATTTTATGGAAGGATCTACAGGGTGTTTTGGGTCTCATTACTAGATTGGACTCATAATCTGCCTGTTTTCAGCCTCCCAAGAGCTAGGATTACAGGCACACGCCACCACACCCAGTTTCAATTGCTGTCTCAATGCACCCCAGGGGCTGGGCCGGGCCAGCACGGCAGGCCATGGGATCGAACCCTCAGCCCCTGAGCCTGCTTACAGGTGATTTAATCTACTGAGCTAGTTTGGCAGGCCCTTAGATGATGTTTTTGAAATAAGCTGATTTTAAGATTGATCATTTAAAGTGATATGACCATTAAGTAATACTTTTACTTAACCTGAGATAATTTGTATTGGAAGGAATCAATAGGTGGTCCATGGGAAGAGGTGCCCCAATCATGGAAATAACCACTGGCTACACAAGGGGACCACTGGCCATCCTTGGGGACTGCTAGGTCCTTTCTTGACAAGACACATGGCAACCGCTATTGGACACGGCAGCTCATGCATTCTTCCTCTGGCCAGCAATGGCCTGCAGCTACTCAGCTCTTCTTCCTATACCTTATTGCAAACTTCTGAAAGATTCCATTCAACCCTGCTCTTCACTCTAGCATATTCCAGGAAGAGTTAAAGGCATCACATTGCAGGGTTACATACACACCCATGTTTATAGAATCACAATTCATAATGGCTAAGTCTTTGAAGTATCCTGTATATCTAGCCACAGATGAATGGGTACAGAAAATATATCTATACACAATGGTGTATGTATGAAGAAGGACAAATTGAGCTATTTGTAGGAGCTAACATAAAGTGAAATAAATTTCACACATAAATCTAAAATATTGCATAGTTTCTGTTACGTTAAAAACTCAAATTATAAATATAATAAGGAGCAAAATTAATGATAGACACTAGGCCTAAGAAGGATAGATAATAGATCAAGGGAGATGGAAGAAGGGAGAGGAAGGGGAGGGGAAAAGATGGAAACAGAATTGAGGTGTGCTACGTGCATGTTCCAACTGCACACAGGAAAGTAAACACCATGTACTGAAAACATGTACTGATAAATATTAAAAACAGAAATAATGAAAATTTTTTTCCAGTTGTATTCATTGTTTCTTGTGACAAGAGTTCTAAATCAAAACGATGACATGGTCCTTTACATAGAATACACCAAAAAGACTCCACAAAGTGGCTTATAAATTTAATAACCTAATTCAGTAGTGTAGCAGGATATAAAATCAACACTCAAAAATTAATAGCATTTCAGTACCCAAACAATGAATGCACTGAAAGAAACTAGGAAAATCTCACCTTTCACAATAACATCAACCCCCCCCCCCACCAAAGCAAAACAAACAAGCAAACAAAAAAACCCTTAGGAATCAATCTCATAAAAGAAGTAAAAGATTTATACAGTGAAAATTACAGTACTCTAAGAAAAGAGATTAAAGAGGATTTCAGAAAATGGAAAGATATTTCTTTCTCCTGGATAGAAAGAACCAGCACTGTGAAAATTGGCATACTCCTAAAATTGTTATGCAAATTCAATGTAATTCTGATTAAAATGCCCTTAAAATGCCCCATG
This sequence comes from Octomys mimax, assembly GCA_002564305.1. Taxonomy (NCBI): domain Eukaryota; kingdom Metazoa; phylum Chordata; class Mammalia; order Rodentia; family Octodontidae; genus Octomys; species Octomys mimax. Next base: position 6,749 of record NDGM011177837.1, on the reverse strand, counting down.
ATCTATAGAGAACATTCCTAAAGTTTATCTGGAAATGGAGTAGACTTAGAATAGCAAAAGCAATCCTGGGCAGCCAAGAAAATGCTGGAGGCATCACAGTCCCTGATCTGAAATTATACTACAAAGCCACCAAGGTAAAATCAGCATGGTACTTGCATAAAGACAGGCCTGAGGAAGAGATTAGAAGATGCAGACACAAATACAAAAACCCATTTTTTCTCTGACAAAGGGGCCAAACATATTTGCTGGAAGAAAGCCTCTTTAATAAATGGTGCTGAAAAACTGGCTTTCCACATGCCAGATGCTAAAATTAGACCCATGCCTATCACCATGCACTAAACTCTAGTCAAAATGGGTCAAGATTTAAATATTAAAATTGAAACAGTAAATTTTCTGGAGGAAAAAGTACTTAAAAATCTTAAAGACATAGGCATAGGTAGAGAGTTCATGAACAAAAACCAAACTCAGTGGGGAATATTTCAAAGAATAAACAACTGGGATCTCATCTTCTTGAAAAATGTCTGCATACCAATAGAAATTACAGAGTGAAAGACCCCATAAGTTGAGAAAAAAAATTATAGCGACTGACCCTCTGACGAAGGACTTTTATTCAGAATATATAATGAATTTTTAAAAATCAGGCTGCCAAAATTCAAAGAATCAATCCAAAAATGGGCACCTGAGACAAACACACACTTCTTAAAGAAAGAAATACAAATGACAAATAAGTATATGAAAAATGTTCAATATTACTTTTCATTCAAGAAATGCAGATGAAAACGCTGAGATTCCATCTCACCTCAGTAAGAATGGCTGTTCTCAAGAAGTCAACCAATAACCAATGCTGGAGGACAAAGGAACCCTGTTCCATTCTTGGGAGTGTAGACTGGTACAGCCACTATGGAAAAAAGTGTGGAGATCCCTCAAGAAGTGAGATGGGAGGTCCCATCCAAACAAGCTATTCCCTTCCTGGGGATTCTTCCAAATGAACTGCAAACATTGTACCCCAGTGACGTGCATCCATGTTTATAGTAGCACAGTTTGTCATGGCTAAATCTTGGAGACAACCCAAATGCCCATCACCTGAGGAATGGACAAAAAATAAGTGGTATTTTTACATAATGGAGTATTACTCAGGTATAAAAAAAGATAAATTCCAGGCTTTTATAGGTAAATGGGTGCAACTAGAGACCATACTCATAAGTGGAATAAATCAGATCTGCATATGTAAATATTGGATTGTCTTGCTAGTGTAAAAACCTGGAAAAGTAAATAAAATCTGAAAAGTATAATATGTACTGTGAAAGAAATAGAATCTGTTCAAAGGAAAGAAAAAACTGGGATGAGGAAAAAGACTGGAAAGAGGGTAATTGGGAAAGAGATATATGTATGTATGTACATAGGATGGCTTAGATAATTCTACTGCTGATTTCTGGGGTGTCTGCAGAGGGGAGCAGTTGATGCTTAATTTTCTTTTCCTTTCCTTCTAAATTTCTTATAATTTTTTAAAAGCAATTTTTATGCTATATTTGGTAATCTGAACAACTAATTTGAAGGCATCGTTATGCAATAGAGCAACCATCAACCATTATCACATTCCAATTGTTTTGTTTGGTGAAGTTCTGTTTCAGCTCTTATTTATTTTACTATTTTGCATTATCTTCAGATAATAATACCATGTTTTTATTTTGATTCTTAAAAAAGTTTTTAAATTACCACAAGGACAAGTTTGTTGCATTCTCCCATGGAAATTAAAGCAATGCAGTCACGTATGCACAGCCACAGCACACAAGATCACCAGTGTGGTTTAGGTTAGGACATAAGCACAGATCTATGATCTATGAAAAAAGGAAACAAGGACTCAGGTGCTGGCTGCTCTAAAGGGGGGAAAGGTGAGAAATGCACTCTATGGTATCCAGCCCACAGTGGCTCTCCAGGGTCCTGGCTGTGCTCCCCTGCAGTTTGCTTATTTGCACTCACACATATTACATAAGATTCCTCTCTCTATCTCACCTCTCATTCTCTGTCACACACACTTACTTGATTTCACTCTTTTTCACTGTCTTTTTCTCTAAAAGTGTAGCATGCTGATAACAGTAACTATGAAATGCAGACCATCAATTAGAAAATACATTTATTATTTCCATATCTAATCCTACCTCTCCCTCTCATTTCCTTTATCTCCAACATAACTAGGCTCATGTATATGTATAACAGTATATTCTACTGTTTCATCGTACATCTGTCATGGTCATTTTTATTATTTTATTAATTACACATAAGAATGAGATATTCAACATTTGTACATACTTTTTTACATGTTAAGTAATTAAATTGTTTCAGTTTTGCTTTATAATTAACTCCACGGGTAATACACCTGCTGCAACAACACCATTAGTGCCTGGGAAATTGAGTGCTGGAACAATGACTGGCCAGTGTCCAGACGTGACTGCAGGGGAATTTTGTCTCTAGGGGAAAAACACAGGGCCAGAGTGTCCCTGAGATAGCAGCAGAAACTGGCCTGACACTTTACTTGGGCTCTGTCTGTTTTCCTGTTCCTGCTTCCTCCGCTTAGTTCTTTCCCCTGGGATCCTTCCTTAGCAATTCCCTTGCAATAAATCCTTGCCTTGGGGTTTGCTTCTAGAAGACTTCAGCTAAAAGATCTCTTTATGAATCATCATTCTCATAGGATAATGTTTTCGAATTATTCATTCATAAGACATCGACCTTTCTAAAGTGCATGACAGATACTACTTATTTGCCTTTTAAAATAGTTACAGGGATTTAAGTTCCTACCACTCTTGTAGGCATATTGTACATTATCAATTATCACTTGAATATTTTTTGTCCTGCTAATAAAGTTTTATGCCAGAAATATTTTTGAGCTCCTTGATGAACAGTTTCTGAAACCAATTTTGTCAAATGTTTGCAGTTATGAATGGTTACAGTCTTGTGTTTCTGAACATTCCAGAACGAAAGGTACACAACTGCTTTCTTTCTTCAGAGTGTATCTTCCTGTCCTCTAGAGGCAGAAAACTTCAGCGGATAAGGCTGTGCTGTGTGAGGACCCCCTCCTACGCCTCAGGTATTGGGAGGAGCAGTACTCAGTTTAGCCTATCACATTTTCTGTCTTGTAAATGTAAAATTGGAATTTAAATCCAGAAAGTGTAAAGAGCCAAAGAAAATAGTAAGTCTAGGGTGTGAGGCCATAATTACATCAGTATCCTAAAAAGGAGTGGCATTAGCTTAAACAGAACAAAGGAACAGAATAATGGCTTAAAATTTGGCTCATGCCCGAATAAAGAAATGTGATTATTAAAGGTGTTGATGTGACAGGACAGCTATTAAAAAGGACTGCTCAATCAATGGTGTCATGAAAACAGGATTTCCATAAGGAAAAATTAATATGGACCCCTATGTTATACCTTGTACAAAAATAAAATTCAGTTAGAAAAAGGACTTAAATGAAAAAAGTAAAATTGTAGAACTTTCATAAAAGAACGTGAGAGAAGAAAGTTATATTCTTGGGATCCAGAGGAAATTCTCTGTAAGACATAAACAGATTTATTATAAGAAAAGACTGAGAAATTTGGTTACATTCAAATTAACAATATCTATTGTTCAAAAGTGAATATTCAGAGAAAAAGGAAGAAAATGAGAAAAGCTATTTGATGAGCATCTTAAGGAAGGAATTATTAGTACCCATGGAACAAAGAATGTTTGTAAATGAAAAGGAGATGTCAATCATGTGGAAAAATGGGCAGTAGATGTATATAGGTATTATGCCCTAGAGGAAATATGCATGGCTCACAGGCATAAGAACATGTTTAACCTTATTTATAGTCAGGGAAAGGCAGATTATAATAATATTTCACTCACCAGCATGGGTAAAGTGCCAGTCTGACAGTACTATAATTTCATAAAATATTAAACAATAGGAATTCTCATGAGCTGCATTAGGAGTGTATGAAAAAACAATTGGGAAATCAATTTGAAATTATTTCATTGCTACATTTTTCTTGTCAAAGATCTAGAATTCTACTTCTTTTTTTTTTTGTGGCAGAAAGTGATTTTCTAAGTATGTATACCTTATAGAGATTTGGGAACTTCCTCACTTGAAGAAATAATCTGAATATATGTATACCTGAATATACATATACATATATATGTATATATCTGAATGTCTATATGACTGAATATACATATATACACATATATATATCTGAGTGTATATACCTGAATATATATTTGAATATATATATACACACCTGAATATATATATATATATATATATTGAATATATATACCTGAATATATATACATGAGTAGGTATAGATTATATATATATATATATATATATATATATATATATATATACAGATACAGATATAGATATTCATATATATCATAATTAGGAGAATTTTTGTAGTAGCAAGAAGTACAAGCAGCCTAAATGTTCATCAGAAGCCTCTGACATTTTATTTATGGATCAATGTATCATAGACAATGAAAACATAGTCACATGTATCATTGTGCATGAATCTCCAAAACAGTGTTTAAAGACAAAAGAACATCACAGATTCTATTCAGTAATTGTATTAGTTCAAAGTCAGAATAAAACATAGAATACATATGTCATCACATATACCACAAAACCTAGAGAGAAATACAAATTCAACACAAAAATTCATATTGTTATTTAATAAATATAAAGGAGAAAAAAGTGATAAAATTATGGAAATTACCCAAGAGCCATCAAAGTCAATCATACATAGTTTCACAATTTGGGTGGTAACTTTATAGGCTTTGTTTTATTTAAACCATACAAAATATATGAGCAATAGTATACACCCATGTGTATTCCTAAGTATGATATATTTCACAATAAAAACATGATTTTGGAATGTGCCAAATAGTGTCTGGATATAAATAAGCTCTGTGAGGATATTTTTACTGCTCAGTTCTCTACTTAGGTATTCCAGGCCAGATTAGTGATCTGCTTAACACTTATAGAAACCTTTTTTTTTCAAAAAAAAATTTACTGGGAAAATTTGAGGTCAGCTTGTGGAATGCATTAGCTCATTTTTTTAACCAATCTATGTTTATTGAAACCCTCACGTGAGTTAGTTACTTTTCTGTTCCTATTCTAGATTCCGGGATTATAATTAAACCATAAGATGAGAGATGAGAAAGGAAACTTACAACAAATAATAAACAATAAACTAATACATGACATGTGAAGGGTTGATAATGTTACAAGAAAAAATAAATCAGGAGGATCAACATTTGGTCATGGAAATTTACTGATTATCTTTTTAGTAAGCATCTATTTATTGAGCAAAGTATATATGGAGTAACTGCTTTCAATTATTGGGCCAAAGCAAATGCAGAACTGTGATACTTTAGATAAAACAAACACATGGGTCCTACCAGTGCTTGATCAAGATTTCCTTTTGCTTTATATTCCTGAATCCCATCCAGGAACATACTTGGCATTAAACCAAGATTTATTTTCCGTCCCCTCCAATCTGGCAGAGCTCACAGTCTATCCCTACAGAATGTATCTTTGATAGCCTTAGATTCTGTGAGATGAGATGACTTTCATTCCTACAGTCTCCTTAGTGACTGAAGATGACCAAATCAGTTTCAAATAATTGTTGAAGGCACAAATACCATAGAGATGAAGTTGTGCTCTTTAATAGAGAAGGGAATTTTTAAAGAGTTGGAATAGTTGGATGCTTACATGCCATGTATTCATCACCTTACCAGACATTGACACAAGTTACCTGACTGCTGCTACCTAAAGGAGGACAAGCTTATTTTTGGCTCATGGTTTAGAGGTTTCAGTCCATGGTTATATAGCTCAATGGCAGGAAAATAATAGTGGAAGGGAATGAAGGAGCACAGAAGCTCATATCATGGGGAAACAGACTGGGCTGTACAGAATGTCCAAAGATATAAATATTAGAACTGTCCCTCATTACATATCCTCCAAAGGCGCACTTCCAGTGACCCACTTCCTAAGAGCACACTAGTCTATGAGAATCAGTAAATGAATCGATTGACAATTATAGGACCTGTATGATTCAATCACATCTCCATAAGTCTCTTAATCTAGTCAAGGTGACGAACTTCACATGGAGCAATTGTGACCCTTATCTCACACCATACACTGAAAGTAATTTGAGACAAATTCAAGCCAGAACATAAAAGCTTTTAGAGGAAAATATGATAATACTCTTGTAAATGAGGGTTTGCTAAAAATTTCTAAGATTAAAGAAAGAAAATATTCATCACAAAAGAGAATAATAAAGATGTTTACAAGTTTTGAGAGACATGCTAAATTTTAAAATGGTTCATATTAAAACTGATGTAAAAAGTAGGAAGGGGGCTGTCTCCCCAGCTCAGTGGTCTAAGTGCCTCCTGGGCAAGCATAAGGACCTGGGTTTGATCCTAGGTATAGCATGATGTGCTGGCCCCAGAACCCCACGCACACACTGTTGCCCACCTTAACTGGGTGCAGTGGTACATGCCTGTAATCCCAGCACTGGGCAGGCTGAGATAGGAGGATCACTAAGTGTCTGAGCTGCACAGTAAGGCCCTGTACCAAATAAATAAATAAATAAACAAATAAATAAATGAATGTAGGAAAGATATTAGGATAAAACTATGATAAAATAAAAAAAATAGGTGGATCAGGCTATGAAGTTTTGTTATACTATATTTTCTACATTTGAAACCATCATGAG
>NDGM011177827.1:0-11056 GCA_002564305.1 Octomys mimax | reverse complement strand
GTACCAGGGATTGAATTCAGGACCTTGCGCTTGCCAGGCAAGTGCTTATTCTACTGAGCTATCGCCCAAGCCCTATTTTTAAAAATAGGGAAAAAATCAGTGATTTAGGAAAATGTGATGAGAATAATACTGAATTCAAGAAGGACATTAACCTTGAAGACAATCCACCTAGTCCTAAGCGGGAAAAAATAACAGTAAACCTGCTCCAAGATACTGTATGGCAAAACTGCAGAACATCAGTGATAAACTCTTCAAACCACTGCACACAAGAGAAAGTGATATAAAATAATGACAGCTAAACCAGTACTAGGTTTCTAATTAGCAACAATGGAATTTAAACTTTAGGAACTGAAAGAAAACTATTGCCACCTTGAATTTCATATTAAAATTATCTTACAAAAATAAGAGTAAAACAGACATGTTTAATTAGGTGTCCCTGAAATTTACTATCAGATTCTAAGAAAGAATATCTACTCAGAAATAAATAGCAAAAATATCTTAACAAGAACAAATTTGAACAAAAGAGGCAAAAATACCATGTCAGAAGGAATAACAAGTAAAATAATAGCACGTGAGTAAACCTAATCCATGGAAAGTAATAATTACAACAATGATGATTATATTTGCATGATTTAAAACAAAATAAACAGATTTAAAACAGTTTATGATTTTATTGTATTAGAGAATAATAGACATGCTAATTAGATTTTGATAAATAGGCTTGATTTAATTTTAAATATCTTTTGAAGAATAGAAATATAATTTATTTCACACAATCAGTAATAAATAAAAATACCTCAACCCAGTAAAGGGTAAAGAAAAAATAAAAGAATGAAGCAGAATAAATATAAAATACAAATAAGATAAAATTAAATATTATTTCATGTGTAAATAAATTTGTTAGCAAAATAAAAACAAAATATCTACTTAGAATTTAAAGTGAAATACAGCTGCATAATTTTTGTAAGACTCATACCCTAGCAGATACAAAAGGTAGACAAATCGTACTCCAAAGAAAGACACTATAACCCTGTACACAAGTTAGACGTTAGGCCCAAAAATGGCATTATCAGGGATCAAGCAGTCATTGTATAATGATAAAAAGAAAAAAAAATTTTTTTAAATGAAAGAAAAATTCGAAAAGAAAGAACAGTTAGACTATATGGAGCAAAAGAATAATTTCAAAAATATGTAAAGAAATAATTGGAAGGATCTAGATGCAACTTTTAAATCTAATTATAGTTTCATCCAGAATTGAGGCTTTAGCCCAACTCCTCATTAAAAAATTTCTTAAAGCCTAACAAAATCCATCAGAACTTATAATTTTGTTCTTCTTCTAATTTTAATTTAAAAATCCATTATCACATTTGTACCTAACAATTTCTCCTGAAGAGAACAGATGGATCACTACAAGTCCAACCAAATAGTGAGACCCTGAACACCCTGGAGACCCTTCCCTAAAATACAAAAAAAAAAAAAGATAGAATAAAATTGTAAATAAAAAGTGTTAGTATAATGAAGGTTATTTTTGCATTACAATCTCTATAGCTTTTCTTAGGTGGATTATGATGAGTCCTCTGGGTGGGGAGTATCCCTAGCATCCGTGCTCTGTCACTAGAACTTCACATAGCTTCCTGCATATACTAGGTTTTCAAAAACTGATGTGCCTGACCATTACAGCATCAGAGGTAAGGCTACCCAGAATTCTTTCATTCATGTGTATTCATTCACTCAGGGTTGGATAAGATTGACTACAGCGATCGTCAGCATAGAAATCCTACTAGAGGCAGGGCATTTGAAAACAAAGAGAAACATGTGTTAATATAATTATCATAAGAAGACATGTGTAGAAAATACCATTTAGCTTTTACTCTTTGGGGCCAGTTGATAGTTTTGTTTCAATTGCGTTACTGATTTTCTTTTTCTTAGGCATTTTTCTCTGTCTTTCTTGTTTGGAAAGGATAATGCAGTACAAATGAAAAGAAGCAGAAATACAGGACTAGATAAATGAGAGCCCGATTGCTGCCAGGTCTCCCTTGGATTGGGCTTCCATAGTTGAAGCCTACAAATCCAGGCATCTTAGAAAATGGTCAGGATGGCAGCATTCCAGAACCTTAATGTCCTTGATGACTCCGTGGGGTGTGGGGCTCTTGCTTCACTGTGATCTGTGATCCATATATGTGCGGAGGGCCAGGGCTTTGTGTTCTTCCTTCTTGCTTTTCCCAGTGGTGACTGGGTGGGAGGGTCCTTCCCCAGAGTGAGTCCCCAGGCTTTGGCTGACGTGACAGTGAGAGTGAGAAAGCCAGAAAGTGCCAGAACCTTCACGTCTATCCAAGTTCAAGCTAGTATCCTCTACAGAATATGTAAGAAACTTGTTTTAAGATGTGATTCATCCGATACTGTATTTTGATCTTCAGCCAATTCTTTGAAACTATCTTCAGTAGGTAAAGCAGTGAAAGGACAGATTAACTGGCAACTCCAGACCTCCAGAAACAGCAGCACATTTGCTTTTATAACTAGAAACGTGGTGGCTCTTCATTCCATGCATCAGCTCCCTCATCACGGTCCCTTCAGTGCCATCTAAGCTGTCAGCCATTGGCCATGTTATTCGCTACACAGAATCCAGAGCCCAGACAGCTGGGCTTTATGAAAAGTTCAAGACTTGTGTTGTTACTGGTGATAGAGACAGTTGCAGCCTAGGGATTTGTTTTCACCAAATCAGGCTGGAAAACGAAAAGAAATTTCCTGACTCCCCTTCTCATCCTCTAAAGTCAGCCCACAGAGAGTTTCCCTGAATTTAAAGCTCATAGAAAATAAGAACCACTTTGGTTATAATGCTTTTGTTATTTTAATATCTCAACAATCAGTGTAAGCTGGCTGACACAGAGTAGTGGCTGATTTTAATTTTTGGAATTGATCTCTTGTCTCTTCTCTCCATTATCCTGACAAGATGAAGCATTTGGCCTGGGAATGTGTAGGCTCTGACAAGCCCCGGCTGGCTGCAGGATGTGGAATTTGTCAGAGGGGCCAAGAGCAGGGCACTGGCATGCTTGGGCAGGGGCCTTTCATGGAAGAGCCAGAGCGCAGGCGAGAGAGGAGCTGCGCTTGGGGGCCAGGGGCATACAAATGGCGAGAAGGAGTGGAGGCTGCCATACTACAGACAGGTTCCATGGGTCAGACACATTTCTCTTTGGGCAAAGGAACTTATATGTCCACCATGAGAGATGTCAGGATGGGGCCAGTTAATGAAAACTGAGGCTAGACCATGTGGGGTATCATGAAATCCAGCATTTTGATGAAGAATGTTGTTTGGGTGAAAACCCATCCATTCCCATGGCTGCTATTTTCTGGGAAATAGCATCTTTAACAATTGGGTTGTCCTAAATTTATTGGGTAAATGAACATTAGGGAGTCAAGCACAACCCCCTGTGAATAGAGAAGAGCAGATAAGAGGGAAGGATGGCTCTGGAGGACGGTGGGAAAGCAGCATTGGAACCTCATCAGTACACCAGGTGTGAGCAAAGATATCATCAAATTATCCCAATAGCAACCCCAGATCCCTACGAGTGCTCTTCACATATCCCTAATTTATCACTGCCTTCCTGAAGGCATTTGCCTCTGCTGCTCTCTCTAATGGCTGCTCCATTCTCTTTCCAGTCAAGGCCCTCAACACTGACCCTTCTCCCTCTTAGCCTCTAATACACTCTTCGGAGCCAGGCTAGCCCAAGCCCTCCCTTCTCCACGGAAGATGTCTTGGCCTCCTGACTTTTCCTAGCCGTTGCAATCTTCTTGTGTTTCATTCCAGACCTCGCTCCTGTCTGAATGGCCCTTATAAAATCCCTTTCTCCACGCCTCCTAATGTGATGCTCACAAATCATCAACAACTTCCTCTAATGCTCACTCAGTGATAAGCTTCTTATCATTCACATTCCTAATGGGGACACAGCCCACCTTTTCATGGCTGCAGACATTCATTCATTCACTTACTCAACAAATACTTACCGAGGGCTTGGCCTAATCATGCACAAGATACTGTCCACGGCACTTTTCATCAATTTTGTTTGATCCTTACTATAAATAAATTTTTATTATTTTCATGTCCAAATGGGGAAACTGAAACACAACGGGGTAAAATTACCAGGCCACACTCACGGGCAGAGGAGATCCACGGCTCAGTCATCTGGCTCTGGGATCCGAGCTCCTCACCACAGAAATACAGAGGCTCTGACTCACCTGGAACCAAACGGCCAGGTTGCAAGAGTATTGTGTTCATCTCTGACCAGGGTGTTAGTTGTAGTGGGATTAGTCTATAAAAACAGTTGCGAGGAGGATTAGGGAACAGGCACATTCATACACAAGCGGTGGTCCTGGAGTATGCTCCTGGGGAAGACAGTAGCTGTTCAGCTGAACCAAGTCGTGGAGAGGAAGAAAAGAGGCCAGAACTGCCCTCTGGGAATTCACGGTGTACATCCTAGAAAGGCCCCGCCCAGCCCCTAACCCAGGTCCACAGTCTCCAATAGGGCTTCCCAAGGAAGGAGGGCATGGCCTCTGTCCTCAGCGAATAGATAGGCTGACAACAGACACTGAAGTGTGCCAGTGACAGGGATACTGCAGGAGCCAGCAATGGAACAGCCGCTCCCGTGCTCCCAGAGGAGCAGGCTGTGGTGACATTCCTTCCTGAACGACATAAGACAGGTCTGTGCCAGGCCTTCAGTATGGCCAGTAGGCATGGGCACCAGGAACACAGCCACAGTGTCATACTGTCTGAGTCCAAATCCCAACCAGAGCACTTCGCCAGCAAGAGATATGGTTAGAAGCATGAGACACCGAGCCTGCGCACAGTCAGGCCTTTAGAAAGTGAGCCAGCCATAGCTCCTGTTGTGGTGCTCGGTCACAGCACTGTTTCCCATGCCTTGCCTCCTTTCTGAAATACTCTTAGAGCCTCTCTTCTCCTGTGACAGATGAGGGAGGGAGTCATGGCCAGAAAGGATGGAACAGCGTGCTGAGAACTGAACTCTTAAGGCCATGCATCTCTGTCAAACAGCCACTGGCCCTTTAAGTCTCAAACCTGGTGCCCTCACCCCAACTCCCACTCTGTGCCTATCCCAAATTCTGTACAAAATCCCACCCAGCATCTGAGATTATGAGCTAAGGATTAGGAACAAGTGAATGAGTGTAAGCAAATAGCACTCTGCCTTTTCTCTTTTGGGTCAGTTTCTTTCATACTTATCTGTTTGTTCATCCAGCAAAATCACAGTGAGACAGGATTCCATGTGGAGGAAAGGAGTAGGTGAGAGATAGTGCTTGCAGCCTGCTGGGCTTAAAATATTTATTTTGGCCTGTTTAGGCAGAGCACAGTGACCGGGGTTTGATACCTGGCATGCCATCTGGCCCCGCCCATGGGCACACTGAGACAGCGATTGAGACTAGGTGTGGTGGTGCAAGCCTGTAATTCCAGCACTTGGGAGGCTGAAAACAGGAGAATCACCGCAAGTCCAATCTACCTAGTGAAACCCTGTAGACCCTGTCCTAAATACATATATAGATAGATAGACAGATATTCCAAATTTGTTAACAATGCCTTATATATTAAGAACTATGTCTCCGTGTCTTGTTTATTTGATCCATAGAATGCAGGGACCCATCCCATTTTATAGATTATAAACTGAGGCTCTGAGTCTCAACCTAAGCCCTCCCTCCATCTCTGGATGGATCCCATGTTCTCCTGATTTCAGACAAATCGTTTCCAAGCCCAATTTGCAGGGAGGTCCTGGAAAATTTGAACATGATTTGTTAAGCATGTGTTCCCCAATGTAGAATTCCAACACGATGAAATTACTTGAATGGCCCCTGAGGTTAGTTCTGTGCAGCCTCTTACCAGGTGTGGTTCTCGTTAGAGCTGCAGCAGCAGAGACAGCCCTGGGAGGATGGGTGTGGTGACTGCTTTCTTGAGGATCCTGCTCTGCACAGGCTCAAGGCTCAGCAAGGGGCAGCAGGCGCTACACACACGGGCAGAAAAGCCACTTTGCCCTGTGCTGGAATACACATCACCTTGCTTGAGTCTCAGGCAAATGTGTGGTCTGTGGTGACCCGATGTTCTATGTAGAGACCGAGGACCTGAGTACAGTCACGCTGCCATGCATGCTGGCACACGGGATGGAGGCACACGCCCTGGTACCCCCATGCGCAGACTTCTTAGAGTTCGGAAACAACCACTTTGCTGTAATGCCATGAGTGACCGTAACAAGGCTTTGCTGTACCCACGGCAGCACTCACTTGGTGCAAGCGTGCACTATAGGCGAAAGCTTGTCATTTTAAGGAGGAAAAAAACTACAAGTTACCAGCAACAATGCCCTCCACTGCCTTGGCATCGAGAAGCCTGATCCTGCTCGGTCATCAGTCACCTCTGTGACCTTTGAGAGCCGCTTAGCCAGCAGGGCCTCAGTTTCTACCTCTTTCAAGGAAGGATCTTGCTGGCAGGACAAAGTTGGCCTTGGATGGCCTCCAGCTTCCTTACAGCTAAAACGTTTTGCGACTGACACTGAATCAAAGTAGTTTACTGTGTCATGTTTGCCTATGGCAGGGAGAAGTAGGGGTGCTCTGAGCTCCCAGAAAAAGAAGCACTTAAAATACTTTTCCCTTTTCGTAGACTGTGACTGCTAGCAGCCCTTTTTAATCACAAGGTCGGGCCATTTTCGTTACCACTTTAGCGTACAAAGTTCCTTTCTTTCTGGCCCATCAGGAATTGAATAACAGAAGTCGGATTTGACTTCCCGCAGGGCAGAGTTGAGGGCTACCAATTTTCAAGTTCAAGAGTTTGTACTCTATCTTCCTCTCACCCACCATTATATTTGATTGATAGTATTAAAGAGAAGGAAAATGTATTTTACTGGAGTGGAGAAATGCATTAAGTTAAATAATAAGTGTATAAAATATATGGTTAGAGGTTTTATAAAGGGAAAGATGTACTTTTGTGGTTATGCTTGTTTGGGACTCTTCTATGTTAGGTTTTGTTGGTTGAAATAAAATGTATTGGATCAGCAGAATCAGCAAAGACAACTGTCCTAGTAGGCGACATCTTACTCAGCACTGTCCTTAGGGACATGAGCTGGAAAGAAAGTGACTTACAGTATGATGCCTTTGGAACAACCAGCGAGAGGAGAGTGTGCAGTGTAGAAAAGTGTGCAGAGGGCAGGGGCCAGGGCTCCACAAGGGCAAGTACAGGGGCCCTGGGGCTTAAGACTCTGGCACCTTAGCTGCCTGTTCTGCTTGCCATAGCTGTGGTACATCCAGACCCACCAGGCAAGAACTCATGAGCTGAAAGGCCTGCTCGGTACCTGCCTCTTAACACCAGTGTGTGGACATGGCCTGGTCAAGGATTCAGGCCCACATATACCTGTGGACATCTGGACAGATGCCACTGGCCCCTGGCCTAAGAGGATCAGGTCCCCAAGCAAGGTCAGACCATGTTTCTCTTTCACTCCCAGAATAAAATTCCATGGCCACACTACATGCTGTGGTGTAACCACCTTCTCTTTCTGAGTTGTGAGACTTACAAAACCCAAATCACATTGGCTTACATGTTTTGGAAGTCATGGTGAAAAAAAAATAAGGATCACAGAGTTGGCACTGTCCTGGAGAATCGGCAGGCTGGAATTCTAACAATTATACTTCGCTGAGTAAGAAGTTGCTCCCTGTGGGGAATGAGGACTGGGCTTGTTGGTTGTCTAAAGGTAAATCCAGGGTAGTATGAGAGCTGAGAAATAGATCATTAGTTCTCATGATGAGAGGTGGGACTGTTTATCTTAAAGAAGACTTTAGAAGCGCTAAAATCCAACGCCCCTTCCATAAACAATATTTAACTAAGTTGCTGAACTGGAAATTAATATGATACTAATTTGTCCTCAGCTCATGCTTTAATGAGCTTACATTTTTGTGTATTTAATTTGATAAATTGATTTGATAAATAATCTGTTACAAATAGAAATTGAATATAAATGAGTTTGAAGTTCCAAAGGTCGCTAATTAAGATTATTGTTGCTATTTGGTTTTTAATGTCTTAACCTATATTTTTACCTGCCAGTGGCAGCATTTTATATTTCTCTTAAATGGGGGAGACTCTATGGTGGACTCTAAAGAACAGCAGCAGTCAAAACCCAGTCATTCCTGTCACCCCAGGGGATCTAAACAACAGCAGGGACATGGCACTTAATCCCCTACCCCACATGCACGTAGCTCTTGAGGCGACAAGGATCCCTGTGATATGCTGAGGCATTATAATCCAATTAGGGGATCCCCTCATGGTGAAAGAATTCTCATTATGCCTCTCCCAAGGATCTCACTTGAGAGTCACTTGGGGGTAGGGGGAGGGGAGCTGTCCAAAGTCCATTTTACAGAGATGGCAAGGAGGCCCACTAGCACTGGCCTGGTGGGTGGGTGTTGGGTGTGGCAGCTGCCCAGTGCCCCCAGGCATCACTTCTTAAGCATCTGCCTTGCTGGAGAAGGCAGGGAAGGGAAGGCACTGTGGGTGCCATACTCCTGCCTGAATCCTTTAGCCAAACAAAGCTAAGCACCAAGCCTGAACTGCCACCCTCTGCCTACTGCCTGTCTGTGTGCTTCTACCCTCTTGGCCCCTGGACACCAGCCATGCCACTGCTGAGTGTGCTGCTGAGGGTCCAAGAAGGAGCCCACCAGACCTTGTTTGCAATTGCAGTGATCAACATAGAAAATCCAGGATAAACCACACTAAATTGATAAATATCCCAGTAAAATGTCTGAGAGACCAACTTAAAAAAATCTAAGGTTTCTTTACATTAAAAATAGCCATACTTAAGACATAATAGAAGATGCAATTCAAGATATCATCAAAGCTATACAATACATAGAGGTTTAAAAAAAAACTTTCCAATGGCCATATATAAAAATATTAAACTTGGGGGGGGGAAGAAAAAATATTAAACTTGACTAAAGGATATACAAATGACCTTAT
Organism: Octomys mimax; assembly: GCA_002564305.1. Classification (NCBI taxonomy): domain Eukaryota; kingdom Metazoa; phylum Chordata; class Mammalia; order Rodentia; family Octodontidae; genus Octomys; species Octomys mimax. The sequence goes on along the minus strand of NDGM011177827.1, from coordinate 2,067 downwards.
TGAAAAGAGAGACCTAATATATGTGACTAGAGCAAACTCTACACTGTGAAAATATCTTTTTCCCCAATTGACCTATCCATGAATGTAATTTAATGTAGACCAAATTGAAATCCCAATGGGTACTATGGATCTAAAAATTGCTTCTAAAATTCACCTAGGGGCCAGGAAGATAGCTCAGTAGAATAAGTGCTTGCCTGGCAAGTGAAGTGCACTGAGTTAAATCCTCAGTACCACATAAAAAAATAAAATAAAATAAAATTTGCCTGAAAGAAAAAACAGATTTATTCATAAATCTTTGAATAAAGAACAGAAAACTAAATGGAGTAGAGTGTTTTTAATGAATTCTAGGATAACGATATCTATATACAGAAAATTGAAGTTGTACTCCTACTTCACACTTTATGTAAAAATCAATCCAAAATGGATTATGAATCTGAATACAAGAGCTAAACCTGTAAAACTCTTCAAAGAAAACAGGTCTAAATCTTCATGACCTTAGATCATGGTTTTTACATATATCCCCAGAGCATAAGCGACCAAAGACAAAAATAGACAGGTTGGACCCTCTCAAAATTAAAAATGTGGTGCTTCAAAATACACAACCAATAAAATAAGATAACCCACAAAAGCGGATAAAATATTGTAAGTCACATATCCAATAAAGGACTAATATGTGAATATATAAAGACCTCTTCCAATTTAACAATACAGAAACAACCCAGTTAAAAATAGACAAATTATTATTGAATAGGCATTCTTCAATTCATATAAAATGATGTTCAACATCATCATCATCATCATCCTTATCATCCTCATCCTCATCCTCATCATCAACATCATCATCATCAGGGAAATGAAAATCCAGCCCACACTGAGAAGACGGTTCACATCCCTCCGATGTCTGTAATTTAAGAGATAAACAATAACAAGAATTGGCAAAGATTTGGAGAAGCCTAATCCCAATACATTGCTTGTGTGACTACAAAATGACTTGTCTGAATGGGAAAAGGTAGAACAGTTTGGCAGTATTTCAGAGAGTTAAACAGTTTCTATAAGACCCAGTAATTCCACTTGTAGGTATACATATATATACCTACTCATAGTGTGTACTCAAGAGGGCCCAAAACATATTCACAGGGCTGAGGAGATAGCTCAGCAGCATAAGTACCTGCCTGGCAAGCACAAGTCCTGAGTTTGATCCCTGGTACCAGAAAAAAAAAAAAAGGTTCACACAAAATATTGTATTCAAATGTTCCTAAAAGTATTACATCTGATAGCAAAAAGTAGAAATAATGCAACATATATCCACCAGCTGAAAAATGATGAGCAAAATGCATTGCATCCCTATGATGCAATATAGCTCAGCAACAAAAAGAAATCAAGTATTGATACTTTCTACAACATGAATCAACCTTGAAACTACAGGCTCTGGATGGGGAGATAGCCCAGAGGTCTAAGTGCCTGCCTGGCAAGTGCACCTGAGTTCGATCCCCAGTACTGTAGGCCATGCTGGCCCTAAAACTGGGCATGGTAGCCCATGCCTGTAATCCTAGTGATGGGGAGGCTGAGACAGGAGGATCACCAGGAATCTGAACTGTGTAGCGAGACCCTGTATCAAATAAATAAAAATGTAAAAAAAGAAAACATCAGGCTAAGTGAAAGAGGCATATAATAAGACCATACGTTGTATGACTCCACTTATCTGAAAAAAAAAAAGAACAGGTGACTCTATAAAAAGAAAAAGTGGATTAGTGGTTGCCAAGGGCTGGGAGACAGGAAAATGAGAAGAAGCTGCTGATAGATTCTGAGTTTCTTTGGAGGGGTGACAAAGTGTTCTGGAATTAAATAAACAGTGGTAATCCTTGCACAGAGTATCAGAATTGAGCAAAGGAAGAAGTGTTGTGTTATAAACACTATAATCATGACCCATTGAAATAGTACATTTTAAAATGGTGAAATTTGTGATGTGGAAATTTAATCTTAATTTTAAAAGAGCACTTCTTTGGCCGGGGAGATGGCTCAGTAGAATAAGGGCTTCCCTGGCAAGCACAAGGGCCTGAGTTCAAT
>NDGM011177826.1:0-16532 GCA_002564305.1 Octomys mimax | reverse complement strand
CAACCAGAAATTGGCACAAAAGCTACGGTGTCAGGGTTGTAGCTGATTTTCTTAATGTAGGTGTTGACTTCCTTAACAATTTCCTCTTATCTCTTCTGGCTGTAGGATGACTCCATGGAATCCATTTTGTTAACATCAACAATTAGTTGTTTCACACCTAGTATGGAAGTTAGAAGGGCATGCTCATTGGTCTGCCCGTTCTTGGAGTTATCAGCTTTAAATTCACCAACACCAGCAGCAACAATCAGGTCAGCACAGTTGGCCTGAGATGTGCCTGTAATCGTGTTTTTTATGAAGTTTGTGTCCAGGGGCATCAATGATGGTCACATAGTACTTGCTGGTCTCAAATTTCCACAGGGAGATGTCAATGGTGATACCACGCTCACACTCGGCTTTCAGCTTGTCCAAGACCCAGGCATACTTGAAGGAACCTTTCCCATCTCAGCAGCATCCTTCTCAAATTTTTCAATTTGTCAATGCCACCATATTTGTAGATCAGATAGCCGGTGGTGGTAGACTTGTCAGAGTCCACAAGTTCAATGATGGCAATATTAATGTGAGTCTTTTCCTTTCCCATTTTGGCTTTGATTTAGTGGTGATTTTTCACTTCCCCTGGGCTCTTGCGGCAAACCCGTTGTGAAAAAGTGTGTGATTATTTCTTCCTAGATAGGTTTGTGCTTTTTTTCCCCCAAGAAAGAAAGATATTTCACTGTTCAGTGACCAATTTAAAATATACATTTAACATTTTTAACTGAGCCATGGACAATTTTAATGCCATTTTCTCATTTGGATATACTAAGTCATATGAATTTGGATTAATGTGACCTATAATAATATTTTCTCACCTCAGAGCTAGTGTAGAGGATGACCAGGAGGCAGAAATTCAAACTGCTTTGTTTCATAAGTGAGACACCTCCTCACCTGGCTATTGGCCTTTCTGTAGACCTATGCTTTGGTTCTCCTGTACATGAACTTTCATGTCAAACTTGTAAGACACTGCTTGTCACACCTGGACATCTCTGTGCTGCTTCTAATGGCCAGAAGAACATTTTTTTCTTTTTCTTGTCTAGCTGGTGCTACACTTTCTTTGTAGTTTAGTTTTCTTCCAGACATTCATAGTCATTTCTACTGGACATTTTCACTTGCGTTTCGAATCTAAAGTGGATCCTCACCTGGGTGTTCTCTCAGCATTCTAGGATATTATGTATATTTCTCTCATTCCTTACCATGATGTAGTCCAAAAATTTTCTTGTCTATCTTCCTACCAACCCACTCCAGGTTACAGAAGACAGGCGCTTAACCAGAGAGGACTAGGTCTGCTTCATTTCCACATCCTATTGTGGATTCATAACAGTTTCTCTTCAGGGTCTCTTAAAAAGGATTAAAAGAATTTTTGGGTCAGGTTTTAAAAAATGTTGATGTTGAATGTTTTTCATAGGAAGATGACCCTGACACTATGTCACCTTTTAAAGAAGGAAATCCATGGGGGATGCCCAACTGTAAGGTTACAGGACTAATCTAGGAAATCCAAGTGAGTGCATTCAGACTGGGATGGACAGAGACAAAGAGCATCAGTAGCATTTTGGAGCTAACCAAAAAGCAGAGCTCAGAAATTTCTGCTTGTTCTAGTATGAACACTGTAGTGTGCAGGGGTATTATTGGGGCAGACAACAGAGTTGGGTGGGGTAGGCTTTGGAATGGGGAGAACAGTACCTCAGGAGTGTTTCCTAGTGAATATAGTCAGGAAACAGTGGAATGTCTTCTTCAGTGATCAGAGGGAAGGTTGAAGCCAGACAAGCCTGATGGGCACATAAGTGGTAGTTGATGCCATAGAAACAGAATTTTTATAGAAGGGCCAGAGAGTACAAAAAAAGAGAAAGGAAAAGCATTGCATTCTAGAGTAAATTAATTTATTCCAACAATTAGAGGGACAAGACGGGAGGAAGGAGTCAGAGAAAGGTGCTCAAGAGTACCAGAACAAAGCCACAGGAGAGCGTTCTGCTAGAAGAGGGAAAGGGAAAGTCAGGAAGAGGTTGAACAGGGCTAAAATCTACATGTGCAAGTCAACTCTGAGTAAGGTTGAAGGCAGAATTTACATGACCTGTCTTCATAGAGGCCGCCTTGTGACACCTCATCTAGGACAGGGCCATAAATTTCATCCATGAGTGGATTCAGAAAGGGTAAAATAACACAGTTTTATACAGGATTTAGAGACATTGCTCAACAGATCAGTCCTAAAGACAGCATGTGTGATTGAATTATATCTCCTTGAAAGCCCTTATGCCAGTTGAGTTAGTTTCGGCCTTTGATTTAAGGCTTTCTAAATTGCACCCTGGCTAATTTTCAGTTTAATGCCATTCCCTTCCATGAAAGTTCAGACCATGGCACCATCGGGCTTGTCCACTATATGGACCTGGAGTCACCTGGACCAACATCTTTCAGTGTCTGCAAAACTTTTCTTCCCATCCCAGTGTGCTGATTATTTTAAAAAATCCATCCACCTCATGGAGACTGTCTAGATTTCCCAAAGCAGCTGAAATCTCTTTGTCTTCTTAATTCCTATAGTCTCCTGTCTGCAGTCCTCACCACATCATGGTTGGGGCAATCAGTTCCTCTTCCTCTTCCTCCCTGGAGGGCAGACACCAGGTGATCTTCATCCTTGAGGGCACCATAGTGTCTAATGTTATGACTTCGATATGGATGTTTGAAGCACATCTGATAAGGAAATGCACAGAGGGAGGTGAAATGGTTGCAGGTCTCATCATGGGGATGGTTGCATGGAGGCTCAGGGCCTGTGCTCTGGCATGAATGAGACTTAATTCAATTTCAAGTGAAAGCTACATACTTCTGGAACTAGAGTAGAGGGAGCTCCATTGAGGCTTTCTGTGGATTTGCCCTGGAGACAGAGGTGGCCAGATGCCGAGCATATACACACACACTCAGATTCATGTAGCTTGCTATATTTATTTGCGTTGTACACATTTGCAGTACGTAATGATCGCTGTGGTCCCCTGCTCTTCCCACTCCTCTCTCTTTCCTCTGACTTTTGGTCCCCTTCTCATTTGCAAAATATCTATCTACCTATTTCTTGGTATCTACCTTTAATTTGTTGCTACTTTGGATTTCTCACATTGGAGAAATCATGTGATATTTAAGCCTCGGTGACTGGTTTATTTCACTTAACATTGTGATTTCAAAGTGAGATGCATGTACTTACAATGATGCACATAGAAATAAATTATTTTTTATTTTGTATTTTGAGACTGGTTCTCATTAATTTTCCCAAGTGGGACTTGAACTTGTGACTCTCCTGCCTCATTCTCCCTAGTACTGGGATCATAGATATAAGACACCATACTCAGCTTAATTATTTAAAAACACATCGGAGTTATCTTAATGTTGCCCAGGGATAAGTTCAGGGCCCATAGCTCTGAGTCACGGATGACAGGGAAATAAATGCTATGATTAATTGTATGTGTTAGTTGGACTGAGTTACGGCATGATCAAGTTAACTATTATTTTTGAGTATTTCTGGGTGTGTCTATAAGGATACTTGCAAATGACATTAGCATTCAAGGTGGTAGATTTGGTAAATCAGTCTTCCCAATATGGATGAGCATCATCCGGCCCACTGAAGGCCTGGTATAGAAGAAGGGTTGAGGCAGACTTGGCTCCCTCCTGCCTGTCTAGCTGAGCTGAGATCTTTGTCTCCTCTTTCCCTTGGTTTGGGGTTTATGCCATCAGTGTCTCTGGTTCTGAGACTTCCAGATTCAAAGTGGAACTATGCCACTCACTGCCCTGATCTGCACTTTGCAGATCACCAGACATTTAAGTCTCCACAACTGTACACAATTTCTCAGAAATATCTCTTTTACACACACACACACACACACACACACACACACCTGTTTCTCTGAATATCCATTAGTGTGAAGATTGGGAACCTTATGTCTTGTGACTCCCAGGCTGGGTCAACAACCACATGTTGGTGGGATGCCTGGGAGACGCAACCCAGGTAGTTTACTTGGAAGTCACTGGAGCAGCACCAACGCATTCGAGTGTTGGTGTAATTCATGGTGACTGCTTCCTTCTCCTGAGTGTCCAACTGACAGACCAACCTTTTCTCTTCTGTTTTGGTAAGCTTTTCTTATTTTCTCATTTTTTGGTTTTGAGATCAGCAGAGTATGTGGACAAAAATGGATAATGTTCATCCTTAGGTCAAAGCATGTGTCAAAGGTCCTTGTCAATGACAGTGAAGGGGCTTGACTCATAGAAAGAAAAAACGAAAAAGAAGTAGTCAGACATTGGCACTCCACTGGCATGGCATTCGTGGTGTGGTACTTGGTATATTTTGATGTGAACATTTTGCTCAGGTATGCGTCCACTGCTTGGCACTCTATCTGAGAGCTGGGGCCGGTCCATGTTGATGACTAGTGACCCTCTCCAGCCAGAGCAATTAGATGCTCACTGCTTTTGGAACTCATCATGCCTCTTGGAACAAGTTGAAAATGAGTGTCAAGGCCCCACTCTACAACAAAACATGATGCTATATGGGTTCAGCATTTGAATACGCTGTGATTTTTGAACAGCAGATTTACTCTCAGAATCATTTTCTTTTAATCTACTTGTCTCCCAAAAGCATGCAGCATCTGGGATTACTTGCTAGCAGTGTGGCACATTGGCCTGGGATATTTTATGGTCTAGGTTATTTGTACCTAGGGATGAATGAATGAAGAGATTCCAGGTTAGAGGAACAAGTAGAAGGAGCTCACAAAACTGAGGTGTCTTGCACAAGAAGCAGTGGCACATGCTCAGTGTCCCCAGAGTTGACAGCTAATGTGTGCTTACCACAGCTCAGAGCTGGAGGAGGCTCTTTGCTTCCCTATAAAAGTTGCCAGCCAAAAAGAAGGAATGGCTTTTTAAGTGACTTGATATATTTGCAGAGATCATGGAAGTTCAGGCTAGCAACAAACGTGTTCACCCATCTTTTCAGAAGAGGAATGATCCCTGTGATTACCTCTAGGAATTTAAGTGCATGGAGAAAAATAGCTCAGAACATCTAAGAAGTAATGGAATCATGAGTGAATGAGCAACTTGGGGTTGCCGCAAATAAATCATCCATGACTGATCTGGAAACTGTTTAAAATTCACAATGGAGATGACTAAAGTCCCTGCAATACATCTTGATTTCAGGAATGCATCTGATACCTCGTCATGAAGTTTTACTTATAAAATTAATCGACAGTGGCTTGGATATGAACAGTCATAGGGATTGATAATTTTCAAAAGTCCTGTAAACAAGGCATGGTGATGAATACTGTGACATCCAGTGAGGGATAGTTGATTACTAGGGGTGCCAAAGAGCCTGGTGTTAAGCCTGATCATATGCAGCAATGTTATTAATAGTTTCCAAGAGAAAGTAAAGAGAATGTTAATGAAATTTGTAAATTATACAAACTGGGGTGGTGCCGGAACAAATCCAATAAGAATGATGGATAGAATTTATTCCAAGAGATATAGACAGGTTCAATATATGGGTAATAAACATCAAAGTGAAATTTGTTTTCACAGTATGCAAAGTAGGGTAGACCAGTGGACAAAATAAAAGAAAAAGGGGTTTCTACAAGGGCACTGAGAACTTACTTAATTTGCAGGGTGCTTCAGAGTACTTTTTAAGTGGATACCCACATTCCTTCCTACTTCTCCATTCTGAACCACGCTTTCCCTCTTACTTTGACCCCCCTACACCTTCCTCTGTCACTTCCCAGAATGGTTCATGCTTTTCCGTATGCCTATGAATTTTTGCAGGCATTGTTTCCTCAGAACAAATGGCTTTTCCTTTTATTTCTATTTATAAAATGTGATCCAGCCCTCAACATTCTAGTCATTTTTTTTTCTTCCGATAGATCCTCTCCTGCCCCAGACAATTCCTTCCTTCGCTGTGTGGCCATTGGTAAATGCTTTCATCTGGACTGTTATTTTGTTGCCTGAAGATCCTGGCATGTGGTTTTCAGCTAGAAACAGGCTGTATCTCACACCAACCATGTGTGACTTACGTGACTTCAGGTGACTTCTTTAGACTTTTTCAAGCCTCAGTGGCTCTGACAACAATATAGGCATTGTTGGAAGAATTCAATGACATTCTCTCGTGAAAAGCTTGATCAGTTCACAGGTTGGTTTTCACTGTCAGTTATTGTTATTAATAGTAGCATTTGCTTAGGCGCTTTCGTTTTTCTAACTCATAAACTCCTTGTAGCTGGTAAATTGGTTCTAATTCTTTCTATTTTTTCCTAGGGCCCAGCAGGAGTCTGATGCAGAGTGGGGCTTTTGCGGTGCCGGTGGGCTGCACACAAAGAGGATTCTAGCTGAAGCAAGGAACGTTATTCCTTCTGCTGCATGAGCTTTGGATTCAGCAGGGAAAATGGAGAAGCTATATGGTGAAGTGTGTCCTTGATCTCCTTCACAGGTGTTCCAGAGGAGTGCATGTGGCATTTGCACCTCTGAGATATACATTGTTCCATACGTCCAGTTGGAGGAGTTCTGGAATCTCTCGTGAAGTCTGGTGAGATCACGTCTGAGGCAGCGTGGTGATGTGTGGGCCAGATGTGGCTAGATAGGTCACAGGTGGGCGAAGGGGACAAAAGCCATGTGAATGGCCAAAGGGTCAGCCAGTCTGATTTATGAAGAGAAGCTTTGGGGAATATAATGGCATTCACAGGAATACAAGGATCCCCAAGGTGGGAGCAGGATCTTGATACTTTAGAATTCCTGGATTTAATAGTTTGGACAAAAACAAGAAAAGAAACACAATCCCAGTCTTTCTTCAGATCCCTCTGGCTTTGGAATAGTCATTTGGGGTGGAGTGTAGGGTTGTCACGTACATGGATTTGCTGAAAGCAGAGTGATGAAGCACCAGGCATGTTGCAGCCAGTCATTTTCTGATCCAGTCGTATGTGTTGCTCAACATGTAGATATGCTATGAACTACCCAGTCTGTGCCCTCACATACTTGGCAGCAGCTTAGAGTTCATCGGTTTCTGCTGAGTAACAAACATTCCAGAAAATGGTATTTGACAAGTATGGGCCTGCAAGTCAGCTGCTATTTGACTGAGCTAGGATGAATTTGGTGGGGCCAGACTGGACTCCAACTGTGTTCAGACTCTCTCATGTGGCTTCTGGCTCATGTGATTCAAGACATCACAGAACCACAGGCAACCATGCCAAACATTGCAAACCCGTTTAGACTTTCAGCTTGTGTAATATTTGTTAATATGCACTCACCAAAGCAAATCATAGGCCAAACTAAGCATCAAATAGTCAAGGTTGTATTCTACTCTTTTTAAGCACCCAACTATTGAAATGTAATAGAAAAGTCACAGGGTAACAGGCTTGAATGTGCTATTCTGAAAAAGAAGGAAGAGTCAGGAACAATAATCCACATCCAACCACTGTCTTACTTCTCAGCTATTGCTCATGTTCAATCAACTAGCCATAGTTTTCTCCTCAATCAATCATGTTCACCATCTCTAATCCAATCTCTAGATATGACTCCTTTCTTTGAGCTTCTCTGCAGTGGCTTTAAGCTGTAGCTATTAGAACTGTGGTGTCCTATCAGGGCTTGTTTGCACCAGTGTGGGAGGTACCTGGAATTCAACACCCCTCTGTGACTACCCATATTACCTCTATCATGGGCCATTCCTGGGTTCACTGGGTGGGATTATAAAGTAGCTATCATTTCTCATTACTAACTCTGGAGAATCACAACTTGTCCGGTTACCCTAGAGGGGGGAGGACATACTTTAGTCAGATTCTCTGGACAACATCTCAGCACACTCTGGCAATGCTTAGGATACCTCTTTTTCTTTCCAAAGTGGTGAATCCAGGCGGATTTCAAGGAAAGCTGATTTTCAAGCTTGCTCTAGAAGTCATCATAGGGCATAGATTGAAACACAATCAGTACTTCAGAAGGACGGGGTAATATTTGAAAATGCATAGGAGTTTCATGAGTTCTCTTAAGAGCTTAACCTATACTCAGTGCATATGTTTAGCCTACGTGGGCCAGAATGCAGGTGGTGAAAGGGAAAATTCTGTTTTGTTATGGCACCTAGAATGATCAATGGCCTAGGAGAGTCTTGCAAACTCATTGGCCCTCCTCCTACTAAATGTTGTCCTGTCCCACTGACCCATTTTCTGTCTGTTAGTACACCATCCTCTTTCTTTCTTCATTCACCTCTGTCTTTTATACCCATCCCTAACTTTATTGGATGACTCCTGCCTAGGTTTTTAATCTCCCTCTTAGAAGTCCCCTTGCAGGGAAGTTTTTCTTAATTGCCTGCATTAAATATTTTCTGAAAGACTCTCAGATTCTCTTCTGCTCTTGTTCTGTGTTCTAGAATGCATCTGTAGACTTCCATGGTGTCCAGCTTCCTGTTGGGATCAGAAAGTCAAGGCTGGAGAGAGAGTAAGGAATGTACATCTCAGGCTCCATCCATCTCTGGCAAGTCATGGGGATGGGCTGGGAGACTGCTAAGAGCTCACAGGGCACTTCTCTCAAGAATGCCTCCTCCTGGTCATTGCTTGTATCTTCAGTGTGTGCCAAAAGGTTTGGGAGATGCAGGAGCAGTTATGGGATGGGACCGCAGGGTGACCCTAAAGGAGACTGTGGGACTCTGGCTCCTTGCTCTTTATTTTTTGCTCCCTAGGTTATGCTGCAAGTAGTTTTGCTCTACCATGTGCTTCTGCTACAATATGGGCCCTAGCCCATGGCTAACGCCTTGTGTCCATCCAGTCTTGCACTGGAACATGGACATTTCCTCTCCCTTTCTCCATGAAATAATGGAGACTGAATTTTGATTTCTGTAATGTTCCAGCAAGTGGTCGACCACTGAGATGTACCCCAACCCGACCTTTTTTTTAAGGCTTAATTATGTCTGGTATTTCATTAAATTAGTAAAAAGCTAATGTAATCTGTTTGCCCTTTTAGTTTTGCAGCAGCTCTCAGCTGTTGCTAGTTTTCTTTCACTTCCCTTCATGCAACTTCATCATTCCTTGCTGGTTTCCCGTAACACTTTCTCAGGGCATAGTTTTTCTCTAAACTTACTTAGCTACACAGAGTTTTCCATTTGCTTCCTCATAGAACCCTAATGTAATGAACATTTTACCCTATCTAAATATTCTCCTCCTCCATTATTCTTATTTATTTATTTATTCTCCATATAGTTAAGGTTACATTACTATAAAACTTAGGTATGTTATTGTATGCATAAAGCCTTTGCCATTTGTAAGTTTTAAGAAACAGACACCAATGCTTATGTTATTTATCACTATGTTGCCTTCACATTGTACCTTGAATTTGTCTAAAAAAGGGGAAACATTTATTGCATGACCATAAAAATAAATAATAGATAACCAGTTGTTCAGTAGGTTCCCAGAGAAGGAATGTTTTTATTTGAGCAATTGCTACTTGGCTGGTACTATGTTCACACCTAACCTCACCTCTAATACCTCCATAAGAAACAAGACGAGTATCTTTGTTATATAAATCAGGATGCTGAAAGTTCAGCAGGTGAAATAACTCTCCTGAAGACCCGGATTTAGCGCATGGTGCCTCAGGATTCAAACACTGTTCTGTTTGACTTTGGTTGTTAACCTTTTAATCTCTGCACTGACCTAACTGGTCAGGCACTGGAAAGTAATACCAGGCCTGGTAGCTATTTCCAGCCTTCCATTTGGCTGACACGGGGAATGTCACTAATAAGGATCAGGACTCCTGGCTCCCTCCAGGAGTACTAGTTGGGCTGATCGGTCAGATGCAGGTTCTCCAGCTGAAGGACCCCCCATCATTTACTTTCTTCTCATTAATGAATAATTGAACCTGGATTAAGACTACGCCAGGTAGTTTGCACTTAAGGAATTCTGCCTCTTTGTTGTCTGTGTGTACTGAGGATATATTTAACAATTTGCTCTTATGTATGTATAAGATGTGAAAAGAGGTTAATTCCGTACTAAGCAGAACACCTGTCAAAAAATTAAGGCCTGAGCTTTATAAATCCCCAGCCTCCCTTTGATTATTGCTGTAACTCACACGGAGAGAAGATAATCTCTAAATTATACAGGACTTCATGATTAAAATATTTTACCCGTTTTTAACAGTTCAAGAAGAAAGAAGATGTGGCTTTGGAGGCTTTGTGTCAAATTAGGTGATATCAGAGCCATAGAGGAACATAATACATATGCAAAAAGGGACTAAAAAAAGCATTTCTAATAGATCTATACCATAAGAATTTTCTATGTGTGAAATTGAAAGACTTCCTAGGGACAATCTTTGGCCCATTTGCTTTTAAATTCACTTTTTATGCGCTTTTGTTAGAAAAAAATGTTTTAAGCTCCATTATCTTCTTGCAGAGGAAGGTGATCAAAGAAACATGCTCAGAGTTCTGGAGCTTCCGAACTGCTAGCCTGGAGAAAATATTCACTGAAGGCAGGAACCCCCGAACTCCCTGCCGGTCCCGGGCTAGAGCGAGAATTCTCCTCATTCTGATTCCCAACCCCTCAAGGACCAAGGCGCTGGTTGGCCCTAGCACATAATCAATCAATGAAAAGAACCCAAAAATATATATGGAGACCATCTGGGCTCAGCCTAGCGGGTAAGAGAATGACGATAGGAACAGGCACGAGGGAACTTGTAGTTTAGCTGAGGAGACTGGGCGCGCATGTGCAGCGATGCGTAGCGCTGTGGATGGGTCCAAGGAGTCAACTCAGGCGAGTTTCAAAAATGAGCGTCTATTTCTTGTAGGGTTGACCTGTGGGCATTTGGGGCTTATGCCAGGTGATATCTGACGCTCTAGAAAGCTAGAAAAGAAGGTGAGGAGTCTTTAAGTAGGGGAATGTGGTAAGTCCAGATTTAGGCCTGTGGGGAATAAAGCTCTGAGCTACAGTGAAAGCAGCAGCGAGGCTGGGGAAGAGCTTTCAGAGGAGACTTCCATGCTTCGCTACCTTTGTTGCATCTGAGACTCCTGTCCTCAGTTTTAATTCGAACTCGCAATTTTTGTCTTCGCAAATCAGCAAGAGGAAGGCACAGTAGGAAGAAGAGATGGAGAACAGAAAGGAGGCTTTGCTTTCTCACCTATTTAAGAGAGGCTGCACATTTGCATGTGTTTCATCCTTTTCCTCAAGACTTAGGACCATAAGGAAACCACTTCCTCGGAGAGACAACGTACGGGCTTTCCTGCATAATATATGGGTATTTTGTGCCCATTTCAGTAGCTATTATATGTGCCACTTCAGTAGCCCTAACGCTTCTGAGGTGCCACGGATTTATTTAAGGTTTTCTCTATCTTAGTCCAAAAGTTAAAGTTTTGAGAAAATGCCCTAGACTTCTTAAATACCTCTGAAAACTCATATGTAATGGTTACATGGGTTTTGTTGGTGTCTGAGAATCTGGGTTTTATAAAGAACAACTTGGTAAACAGTCTTGACTGTTAAGTAAATGTCTTCATTTTTATTGGAGATCTTTCAGGAAACTGGTTGATTTTTGGCTCTTCTGAATCAGATCGCATTTACATAGCAACCAAGAAAACAAATGAGCTGATATAACCCCGATATTTTTCATCTCACAGACCATGAGCAGAGTTTTTACAGCTAATGTGTTACAGGAGCTTGCCTATTTTCTTTTTTTCTCTCTAGAGGCAAGGGAGTGAGGAATAATGATTTATTGAGCACCTTCTGTGCTGGGGGATTTCCAAGTATTCTCTCCTTTAGTTCTCAGCATAATAATCAAAGAAGATATCACTTGCATCATCTATAAAATGGGATAATAATAATACCTGTGTGTCTGAGATGCTATTAGGGCATAACCAGATAATGTGTGTATAGTACTTAGTTTAATGTCTTCCTCACAGCTATAACCATTATCATTACTAGGATCATTTAAATTTCATTCACCTTACCAAGGTTATGCAATCCACAGAAGCTATGATGAAAATTTTTGAAAAGGGCTAAAAATGATTCATGGTTGTGAATAAGATCAGCAAATTAGTTTACTTCTTTCTTGGTCCTTATGTGTATGAAATAGGCTTATATTCAAAGCTTCCTTAGAGATTTAGCTGGATTTGCATAAATCCAAATGGTTGGGGAGAATAGCTAGGGCCTAAATCTTGGTATCTAGGACTTCTCTCATAAAGAAACCATGACTCTTTGCAAAATGCCTGTTTCTAAAATGAGGGAGAAAATTCACAGGGTGAATGTAGTCCCTCTTATGCTCCCAGAAAGTAAGGAATGCTTAAAAATGAAACAAAACGAAACACCCCACACTGTCATGACAGGACATGTAAAAGAGACACAGTAGCCCACTGAAACAGCTCCCAGTAACCAGAGCGGGAGCAATGTTAACAACAAAATAAATCAGATCAGGTTGGATTACAAGCCAAATTTTAAAACATCTTTGACCCCATACTGACATAAACAAATGACTGAATAATAAATGGAGAGGAAGAGATAAATCAATGACACATAAGAATTAAAAAAATAATACTTGGAGAAACTTCCCACTGTTAAGTGTGGGCTGTGCATGGTAAGTTCCTTCCAAAGAGAACAATATGTCGAGGGAACAAAGAAAGTTTTTACAGTGGGGAAACCTGGGAAACTCTAAGTTCAACAGGTTGTCAAGGTCAACATCTGCAGTGATGTCGTACTAATGGCAAGCCTGGGAGGGAAATGGCATCTGGCCTGCGTGGTACTCCTCCCAAATACCATAATCCAAGCCTACCATAAGAAAAATGTCAGACAAATGCCAGCTGGGGGACAGTCTACAAAATATTTGAGAGTGGAGACTCTAGTAGGTGGTCATTATTTTCCCCCCTTTGGGGAAAAGAATTAGGTAGTCATTTTATTTTGTCTTTAGTTCTTGATTTATAAACAAAGAGTATCATATATTCTGAACCCCAAGTAACTTGTAAAGGAAAATCTAATTATTCTCCCCCATGTTGTTTATGGGGGCTGTGTTGAAAAATACTTGAAACCGTGTGAAGCTGGGGTCCAAAGCATTCCTTGAACCCCTTGTTGCTGCAGTGCTGGTGTTTGGGTTGCTGACATCATGGCTGTGAAAGTGCTTTCTTAATTGCAGTCATAAAATTCCTTCTTCCAAGATGGGAGTTTTAGGCATTTTGGACAGGGGACACCTGGGGCCAGACTGCTATGGTTCCAGATTCCTCAAGTAAGATCTCAGAGCTTTGTTCTATAGAAAACTGGGATTCATAGGTGAACACTTTGAGTAGGTGAGGGTTATGGTCAGGTTGAACTTCTGTGTAAGTTTACTTGGTAAGGGGAAGGGGGCAAAGGCCAGAAAAGAATGGAACTTGGACAGTGACCAATTATTAGATTGTACATTTTATTTACAGATTCAACATCTTCTTAGTATATTCAAAGCTAAGATGCTAGAGAAGTGTGAGACATAACCAGGCAAATATAAGCAGATACACAGATTGAAAAAACTCAATGGGAAAGTGTAAGACTATTTAAAATAATTGCCAGGCAAATATAAACAGACATGAGGATTGAAAGAACCCTCTGAGCAAAAGAGGATGACTGAATAATTTATTAGCTTATCCAACATGCCCTGAAAAAAATGGGATGGTTTCCTCTGAATGTCTTGATGTGCAGGCTGACTCTGCCCTGAGGTCTGATTGGCATAGCTCTGGCTCCTATGTACCCCTTTGTAGCAATTAAGAGTACCTCATCTCACCTCAAGAATTTAGATTTTGGTGATGGCCCCATGACAAGTCATGAGGAGAGAGAAAGGAAGCAAGTGTGTGTGAGAGTCCTCACTAGAAGAAAGTTGTAAAGGGTTGAATGGGAACAATAAATGAGTACAAGTTATAAACAATTTTGAGTCAGGTATGTGGAAAAGTTAATACCATTTAATAGAAATGCAAATTGGAGAGGAAGCTATGCTGTGGGAGCTGGTGGGTTTCAGTGCAGAGGAGCTGAAAGCTGAAGGGCAGTGTGGGCATTGGGGCAGGGATGTCTTGTTGACCTACGTAGCTCAGGCTGGGAAGGGGCGATGATTCGGAGATGCTGGCACAGGCTGAGTGAACAGGACTGCCCTCTGAAGGAGAGAAAGAGGCAGCCATTGAAGCATCCCATTTTGTAGAACATACACTCTTTGGGAAGGTGGGACAATAGGAGCTTCATAGGACAGCAGGTTCCAGAGCTCCATCCTTCTCTCTGTGCCAGAAACAGATTCAAGTCAGTGAGCAGATCTTGCTGTTGTCTTGCTTAGACTGGTCAGCTACAATTGCCCCGTGGATCACTGGGAAGTGTAGCCATCTAGCTGGTTGAAGCTCATCTGAAGTGAGCCCTCGATTACCAACAGGGAGGCTTCTGTGTTGCTTGACATCCCATTTCCACAATGGTTCCTTTAGATTGTGCCTTGTCATGGGGCCTCCTTATGGTCCACCAACAAAATCCCAGAACACTTGAGGTGAGTTAAGTTACTGTTAATTACTCAAAGGTCTATGCCAAATAGACTTCAGCACATAGTCAGCATGCACACAAGACTATCAGAGCGCCAGTATAAAGTTTGTCTGAGCCATCCCATTTCTTTCAAGGCCTTTTACATAAGTGAAGCAACTGCTGAATCACCCTTTTTCTTTTTCTCAGAGAGTTTTTTCAATCTGTATATCTGCTTATATCTGCCTGGCTATGTCTCACACTTCGCCAGCATCTTAGTTTGATTATCATTATGTTGGATCTGTAGATAAAAGGTCCAGTCTACTAATTGATTACTATCCAATTTCCTACAGATGTTTCAAAGGCTGGGCAGTTGGAGGATGAAGCCAGAAGCTTCCTGTGTGGGGATGAAAATAAATCATATGTTCGATCGGCAGAGGGCAGTGAGCTTGGGAGAGGATGATGATCGATTCTTTCCCAGTGTTGCCAAACTCTCCAAAAGTCCATGGATAAAGCACTGATGTAACTATTTTCTGATAATTCACAAAGCTCTCATCCAGGGCTTCTTTTATGTAGCCCTACATATCATACCCAATTAGCCTCATTTGATAAGCTGCAGTTGAGTAAGTAGCCATTATCCTGATCCATGCCAACCCTGAAGGGAACTGCTTGCCAAAGATAAGCAGCCGAAGTGGAGCTGACAGAGTGCCGACAAACCACAGGGGCAAACAGAAAGGATAATGGCTTTGCCTGTAGCCCTCTTCGCCAGTGAAGCCTATACCAAGTTGATGAATGAGAACTTTAACATGAAAACGCCTTTCATTCCTCATAAAAGACAAAGATTGGAGAAAAGAAAGCAAACAGGGCCTTAAAAAGTGAACTGCCTCTGAGCACTGCCCTAGGGTGCCTGCTCTGGCCTTGAGGGTTTGTTACCTTCGATGCATCCTGATCAGATCAGAAACAAAAATTAAAGTTACTGGAAGGCAGGACTGGCTCATGTAGTGCTGACTCAGTGCATTAATCTTCAGCTAATTCTAAAATTATTACCCATATGACATCTCATCTGCATGTAGAGGTTATGCATGAGACTTGGTTTCAATAACTGGGGATATTAGACTACTAGGTTTTTTTTTTTTTTGTGCGGAACTGGGGATTGAACTCAGGCCCTTAGAGCTTGCCAGGGAAGCACTTATTCCACTGAGCCATCTCCCCAGCCCATAGACTACTAAGTTCTAAGAAGATGTGATGGTTAAGTTTTATGTGTCAACTTGACTGGGTCACAGGAAGCCCAGATATTCAGTCAAACGTTGTTCTGGTGTGTTTGTGAGGGTGTTTCTGGGTGAGTGAAATGCTCAAGTCGATAGTCATAACATAGATTATCCTCCTCAGTGTGGTGGGCTTTACCCCAAACAGCAGATGGCTTTTGCGTATCAGAAAATCTGGCCCTACACCTAGTGAGAGGGAATTCCTTCCGCTTGACTGTCTTTAAACTGGACACTTAGGTTATTTTTCTTTCCTTGAGGCTTTAACTAAAACATAGGTTCTTCCTGCATCTCAAAATTGCTGACTGAAGATCAACTGCCGTATGTTTCTCTGGAGAACCCTGCCTAACACAGGTGGTGTTATTTTGCTAGGACAGCCAACAAGCTGTCCTAGACTGGTCAGCTTAAAGAACAGTTCTGGAGGCTGGAAATCTCAGACCAAGGTCTTGGCGAGGTGGTTCTTTCTGAGGATATGATGGAAAGAGCTATTCTAGCTTTCTCTTTTTGCCTTACTGCTGGCTCTCATCTCCCTACATTACTGTCTTCCCTCTGTTTATATTTGTATCCTAATTCCTTCTTTATACATCTGGTTTGCTCCAGTCACCTCACTTTAATTATTTCTTTAAAGACCTTATCTCCAAATATGGTGACATTCTGAGCTTTTGAGAGGAGGTGGGTTAGAGTTTTACTGTATGAGTTTGAGGATGGGGGTAGACACATTTTAGTCTGAAACAACACTCTCTGAGTGGAACCAGGAGGGTCTTTCAAGTTCAGGGCTTGATGCTTTAAAGGAAAATGTTGGAAATGGCCTGAGGGGAGGGGA
>NDGM011177823.1:0-11733 GCA_002564305.1 Octomys mimax | reverse complement strand
AACAGGTGGATCACTACGAGTCCAATCTAGTAGTGAGACCCTGAACACCCTGTAGATGCTTCCTTAAAAAAAATACAAAAAGCAAAATAAAACAAAACAAAAATCACATTCTGTTAATCAGATGAGTTTCTACAATATTTAAATTACTCTAGAATAAAAGGAATTTCTAACCCAGTAACACAAATGCAATAAGTAGTGCCCAAAAATGGAAATCAGGTTCATAGCCCATGTCATCAGCAGGTAATTTTGTGGTGACCATGGGTGTATTCTAACTGAACATCAGCCATATTTGCTGGCAGTAACTAGTCTCTGTAAGTTAGGAAGCAAGTCAGTGCAAATCTCTTCAGTCAGAAAAACTCACCATTTTTGAATTAGTAACTGAATTTTCTATTAGCTAAGAATTTACCTTTTAGGCAAAACCAAGCAATGTTCCCAATGCATGACACAAGATGAGCCTTCTAGATAAGTTTGTAGAGGGCAAGATGACAGTATGCCTGATGTATGGCTGAGTAGGCAGAAGGTTGTGTACCCTCTTTGATGAAATAGGAAGATGGGGAGAAGAGAGGCCAGTCACAGGTGTCCATCCGAGGCCTTTTACAGAGTGAGCTGGGAGGCAGTGTCTACATACTTTGGTCATTAGACAGGCACAGATTTCAGCCAACACTGATGTGCGGGTCAAATCAAGTGGTGCTGCGGGGAGGTAACAGAGCCTTTGAAAGGCGAGGCTGTCAGTCCTTGGCAGAGAGTCTCTGAAGGGGAAATCGGGACCCTGGCCTCACTGATTCTGTGAGTGAAGTTTTGCTGGAACACAGCCATACCCAGAGGCTTACGCATTCCTGAGGCTAAGGCATTGCTACAGCAACAGAGTGGATTCTTTGCACCCGTCACTCTCCTCAAAAGCCTAGCATATTTACACTTGGACTCACTAAGAAAAATAGGACAAGCTTGTAGAATAGAACTCAAAAGTCAAGTGTTGAGTTCATAGTGAAGTCCAAAGCTAAGAAGGAAATGACTTAATCCTCAAGATGAAACCTTGACATTTTTTCCTTATTCCTCATGTCCTACAAATAATAATAATAGAAAGACATGAAACAAAATAGGAGTGCTCTTCAGCTAATTAAAAACACAAAAAGTTTTGTTTCTTTGCAAAAATATTTATATTTTAAATGAAGTAAAATCACACACATATGTGCCAGGAGACATGTATAAAATGTTAACTGTGGTATTGCTTATAAATTATTTAAAGCCAAATATCCATCAATAAGAGAGTAACTAAAGAAATGATGGCATGATATACTTATAACACGGAATGTTATAAAGCAATAAAAAGCTTAAGTGTTCTAAATCTACATTATAATCAGCATAAATATATATCAAAAGTATATTGAATACACACATTGCAAAGAACTGTAGGAAATGTGTACACACAACACCATCATGATTTTAAGAAAAAAAAATAAGGTAACATATGACTCTATGTACACAGATGCAGTAGCTGTATGGAAATCCACAGGAGAACAGTGATCAGCTCTGGTATTGCTGGGAGCTGCTGAAGCTGAAGCTGATCACATGTGGGAGGGCAGGACGCGGCCTCATTGCCTCAAGAAGTCAAGCTACCTCAGTATGGAGAAAAACATCCTGCCTGGACGTGGTCAGCTATTAGTCACTAGACACCCTTGTGTCTTGCAACTTTGTAAAGGCTTTACTATTGTTTGGGGTTCCTCTCACCATCTAGGGAGATGGACCACCACTGGACCCAGCTCGTGTCTTCTTGTCTTTCTTTTCCTCATTCCTGCTGCCATTTCTTCCTGGGTACAGCAGTTCAGACCGAGAGACCAAAGGATCCCTACAAGTAAGGCAAAAGGTATGAGATTAGAGAAGAGGATATTGATTGTATATGTGATGTTTTATGATTTTTTTGGTTGTTTGATCTCCTCTTTTAACTCCATTCTTTCTTTTCTCCATCTCCTCTTCCTCTTCATTTTTCTTCCAGGACATTTGAACTGAGCTATATCCCCAGTCCTTGCTTTTTTATTCATTTATTTATTTTATTTTGAGATAGTCTCACTAAGTTGTCCAGGCTGAGCTTGTACTCGAAACCCTCCTGCCTCAGTTTCCCAGAGTGCTGTAATTAGAGATGTGTGATACCACACCTCACTGTATATCAGCTTTTAAACACACCCCTGGCTGCATGGATGGCATTGTACCAATTGGTACCATCTGAATCTTGAATATCACACAAGGACCCCCAAGTGGTGCTGAGGGGAGGCAGCAAAGCCTTTGAAAGGTGAAGCTGTCAGGTCATTGGCAGGGGGTCTCTGAAGGGGAAATCGGGACCCTGGCCTCTCCTTGTTGTCTTTTGCTTTGTCGCTCATGAAGAAATGAGTGATTTTATTTGGCCACAGGCTTCCTCAATGCTGTATCGCTGCCACAGAGCCCAAACAACGGGGTCAACTGAACATAGGCTGGGATTTCCAAGTTAGTGAGTCAAAATAAACTTTCTTGCTTTATAAGTTAATTATATTATGTATTTTGTTTTAGTGACTGAAAACTCATCGAAAACTGACCATTCTACTTTTTCATGGCCTAAATATATAATAAAAAAGACATCATACTCTAGAAAGAAACACTGAAGTGGCCTTGGGAGGACAAGACTGTCACTCCAGTATTTCTAACAACACAAGAGAAATTTTCTTTTTCCTATACTTTGTAAAACCTAAGGCAAGATGGAATTTTTGCAATTATATCAAATCCTGTTAGAAGAAGAACAAAATTAAAGAAGGCTTATAAAATAAGTCAGGCTGGCCAGATGATATGAGAGGCATATGTTTTACAATTTAACTAACTGCTAAACTGTTCTCCAATATGGTTATATCGCATTATATTCCTTCCTAGGGTGTATGAGAGTCCTGGTTGCCCTATGACCTTGTTAATCCCTGTCATCATCAATCAGTTTTAAGATTACCAATCTTAATGGCTTGTGTTGAAATTTTAATGTAAGATATTTTTAAACAGTATCCAATTTATCTGTAAACCAAAACTTCTGCTGCCTACTGAAATGAATATCTAGTACTCTTGATGATTATAATGGACTTTCGTGTCTACCGATAATATCCGAGCACTGCGCTGCAGCTCCTGAACTTATGCTGTGGCATGCCTGCTGTGTATCTGACACTTCAGCACAGTTACTTTGTGCTTATTCTCACTGGTAGCTTTAACCCAGCCTCATATAGGAGGCTACTAAGGCTTACAAGTTAAAGGACCACGGAGAGGAAATGGCAACATCTAAGATTTGTGTGTGATATACTCATGCGTCTAATATGTAAGCACACATGACTTCCACTCAGGCTGCCTTCCCATTTTAACCACCATGGCCTGTAGATCTTGCAGGAATTTGTCCCTCTGATAATCAGTGAGTCCCCAAATGTGCAACTTTTCAGTGCTAACAAGCAAGTCACTGAAGTTTCACAAGTTTTAACTGTTTACGTTTCATTTATTTCATTGTGTACTAGAAAAATACATAGTTGACACATTAGATGGGTGCTTCTTTATCCTAATTAGTCTTATTACTAATAATGATACCATGAAATCATAATTGAATTTGCAATATTAGTTATGTTATTTTGATAAACATTATTCACCTAATTCTTCTATGTTTGGGAAAACTGATTTTCATGTCTGACTAGTGAGATAGTTGATATTGAAAGAGACTATATGGGCAATTTTGTATGCTTTCAGTGATGATGGTCTTCTATTCAGTGGGACAAAAAGGCAAGCTTTAAATAGCCAAAAGAGTTACTCATCTTCTGGTCTTGCTTCAGTGGGGCTCTTTCCCTCAAATGTGACTGTGGCTTAAATGTGGCTCATGTGTGATTGTCCTGAAAAAGCTAATTTCTTTAGTTTAAAATATTTTCTTTATTTTAAAATGCAAAATATTCAGGCATTAATGGTCCTTCAAAATGGGCAAAAAATGGTGTGCTTAGCTGAATGACGTGATCAGAATCCCTAGGGCAGTACTCCATCCAAATATGTCCAGGCATTAGTATTTTCTTGTCTAGAGATAATATCAATTTTCTCATTTAATTTTTCTTTTACAGAGAGGGTAGTCTAAGTTGTAAGTGTATACGTTTCTCCTTTACTGAGCTCTGCAATCTTGTACTCACTTGGTATGTTTTATGTTGCTATCACAGAATATCTGAGACCGTACAATTTAAATGTTGGCATACAATTCCTTACTATTCTGGGGCTGAAGGCCACACCATGGTGCTAAGATCTTGTGAGAGCTTTTGGGCTGTATTCATGGTGGGAGACAGAAGGGCACGAGTGAGCAACCCTAGTTTCATAGCCCTTTTTACAGTAGTATTAATGCATTCATGAGGACAAAGCCTTTGTGCCTCAAGTGCCTCCCACTATCCCACACCTCCCCTGTAGCATCTGAAACTCGGTTTCTAACAAACGAATTGAGGGCATACATTCAAGCCATAGTATCTAGCAAGTGTTTCGCCTATCCTTTAAAATGTTTTTATTTTGAATATTGAGATTTTTCTTTTTTTGGATGGGGGGAACCAGAAATTGAACTCAGGCCCCAGTGCTTGCCAGGGAAGCACTTATTCCACTGAGCCATCTCCCCGGCCACCCCCACTTTTCTTTTTTAAATATTGAGATTTTGAGTAGCTTTTACATGGTCCATATGTATTTCTGCAAGTAAAGATAAAACTAATTTTTTTCTTTCAGTACAAAAAACTGAGCCACTATCTTTAGACTAACATATTTCTCAGATTCTTTCCTGAGAGTAATTTTGGATAAGCAAAATGAGTATTACTAAAAGAATACCTAAAGATCTGATACCTAAAGATATAAGTATAAATTCTTGTGAAAAATAAGATGTTGGGACAGAAAATAAACCAGATAGTTAAGGGTAGCTATTTCTAGTGAAAACATTGAGAGAAAATTATTTGACTTATTTTTCTGTGCCTTTTTGAATAATTTAAATTTGATAAAAATAAATGAATATTATTTCTTAGATTAAAAAATATATTTAAAGAATATAATCTCTACTCCAAAAGGACTTTTTGTGTGAAATCAATGGAAGACACGGCTGAGTCTGCAATGTCAAATACATCGATTTCAACCTTGGCTCAGAAATATTGCAACAGACTTCCATTCATAGAATCATCTATGTTTAAGAAGAAGGGGCATCAGAGACCATCAATTCTGTGTCATGAAAGCCCTCAAGAGTGCATGAATATCCTTGTGAGAAGGACTGCAGAGAGGGCATGTCCACTTCTCTTTAGCCATGGGACAATGCACCATGTCTCCCCTTGCAGGACCCAAGGCACTGTCTTGAAACAGAGAAATACAGAGAGATATGACCCTAGCATACTGACACCTTGATTTTGGGCATCTCAACTTGCAAAAGTGTGAGGAATAAATTCCTGTTGTTCTAGATTTCCCAGTCTCGGGTATTCTATTGTGAGATAAAGTTTACCCTGGCTGACAGAAACCAGGAAGAGGAGAGTCAGTGTGCAAGGTGCCTGCAACTTCTTCACACCAGAGTGACTCACTCTTAGCTGTTGAAATTCTACATTGAAATTTTACCTAAAGTTTGAATTTCAGAATAGGTTCTAGCTCTTGAAAAAGAAGGCTGAAATTCTTTGAAGGAAAAAATATGCATCAGACCAACCCCAGGAAGAATATGTCTCATCTTTTATTATTCTAAGTAAGTAGGACTAGATAGAAAACTAGAATTTTTATCAGTCAGCAGAAGGCTCTATAAGGCTAATAAAAATCATGCTTTAAAAAATACCAGGTTTCCACTAATTTGCTAACATACAATTCTCTAAGATTTAATGTCTAAAAACAAGTGTGTTTGGCTTATACTAGACATTGGCCATTTTTAGGAGGAGGTGGGCATAGATGCCATGGTAGAAGAGACACTCACAACTTTTACAACATGAGAGACACTGTTCCAGTGTGTCTCCACACTAAAAGAGACTTTTCTACAAAGCTAAGTCAAATGAATAAGTGTCCATGTGTGCCAAGATCTGACTTGGCTCTAGTGGGAGCTAGCTAGATTCAATAATAATAATGGCAAAATGAATCAGGAATTTTAATGTGCCAAAGGGACATTAGTGAGATTTGTAAGAATTCAAAAATTGAAATATATACAAAGAATATAACAAATATTGCAATATTGAGGACTGGAGTTTCCTATAATTTTTATGACTTTCTCCTCCATGTCTATAAAAATAGCATATGTGAACTGAAGATCATTTGTAAATTACAGAAAACATTTCTTAAAAATCAAATTGTATTATTCTCATAAAATAGTGATGATTGCTGCAAACGTATTGACATTTTCTTCCCAAATTATGTGCATATATTAAAAAATAAAATTTATGATATATGTTCTTTTTTACCTAATTTTTCAAAGTGTTAATCTATAAAATTTTTGTAATAGTAGCTATTCTATTGAAAAAATTAGAAAAAATATGAGAAAAAGATTTTAAAATAAAACCAAATCATAGCATATTTATATGCCATTTTTCTGTGATATACCTTCTATGATATACCTAAAAAATGTTTTATTAAAATCACCTTGCATTAATACAATACATAGGCATGTGCATGAGTGGGTGTTCTATGTATATTTCCGCATGTGTATGCAATATCTATGTGTATGGTGCTAGGAATTAGGAATTAGTCCTAGGGTCCTGCACAGACTAAGCAACTGCTCTAGCACTGAGCTACATCCCCAGTGGCATTATATTCGTCAAAACATGAACTTAAAATTTGATTTTAGAAAGGATTTTGCCATAGCCTGCAACATCCACCGTCTAAAAATTAAAACTAAGCATTATGGAATTTGGGGGTTGCAAGAGAAAGCCATTATTTCTCTTTTCCAGAGAGAAATATCACCCTTCCATTGTTGGCAAGCCTCTATTGGACAACTGTCAGGCTACACAATGAGGCAGTGTCAGTGGAAACTATGAAAAGGAAAAGAAAATCTTGAACACTGGCAGCCCTGTACTCACTCCAGAAAGTGGAAAGAATGCTGTCTTTATCTGTGACATTATTTTCTTTGACTTCCTAGTTGCATCTGAGATGAAAGGGAACTATTTATGACACAAAGATTATTTGTACTGTATTATCAAGTTAATACACAGAGAGAGTAGTGGATTTGTGTTCTTATACAACCAATAATTTGGAAAAGCGTACTTAGAAGATAGTTATAGGCTTTGAGGAGAAAATGGTGTGTGCTATTAAATTAGAACTAATTGGGGGAAAATAAGCTTCTGTTTCATAAACCACATACAATAATTACATGAGAGCAACAATAATGTTTATCACAATGTTCACACGGTATTGGTACTAAGGGATATACCGATGCTCAACATATATTATTCATCCTTGGACCTTCTGGGACAGATACAATACTTGTTTATGCTTCAGATGAATGAGATGTTGAGTGTGACTGGCACACAAAGCAGAGGCTGAAAAAAAGTGTCTTCACATCCTAATATTCCAGCTTTTATTAGGAAAATTCCACATTTGGATTTTTTTCTGATGCTTTAGAAAAACATCTGAAATTGAGAATGATGATATTTAGACTTGTTCTCTGCCTGTATGTATGCTCCATCTCTGTTTGGTGACAAAACGCCCTAAAATCCAGGCAATAATGAGCACGGAAACATGGCAGGGACTGCTCCTGATCGGCTGATGAGTGATCAGGGTGGTCATGGGCTGAATCTTAGATGTAAGGTGAGAATGGCCTTCATCTGGGGCCTGAGCTTCAGTTACTAAAGTTAGGGATCACTGCTGGAGCTCCTATTAGTCGGGTCCCATTTTTTCTATAGGGTTCTAGAGATAGTGACACTTAGGAGAGAAATTTCAATAATCAAGGCAAAGTCTTGAATAATCATTAAAGTTGTCAGAAAGGTAAAGAATACTCTCTAGGTCTATGAACTATTTTTTTTTTAAATTTTAGATATCAAAGCTTGAAGAAAAGAATAAAGAATATAAAGATATTTGTCTGGAGAGTCACTATGGGGACTCAAATGGTTGGAAATAGATGCATTCAGTTTTTTCCAAATGGGACAATGTAACATCTTTTCCTAATAATTTGACATAATCTTTAATCACTTGCACTGTTGTAGCAGTGTATGGTTGTACTAATGAAGTAGAACTTGAGTTAATACCTAGTATAACCTTAGATTTATTAGCAAAATTCAAATTTGTAGCATGTAGTAAAGATACTTTATTGAAGAGAAGTGATTTGAAGTACATAACATGAGTATGAAAGCATCAAGCCAAAATTGCCCCGAGGAAGGCTTTATTTGGGAACTTAATATGTTGTTCAAACATTATAGCCAATTTTCTTCTCGTTTTTTTCTAGTTGAACTCTACCTTAGGTAGGTAGCTTGCATTGAGGCATCACTCATTTGTGAGAAAAGGTACCTGCTAAAGGCTAGGGTTTTACTCTGTGTAGAGAAATGTTCCTACCTCAGGGAGCAGGGATTTCCAACCAGGTTCTTGGGCTCAGTTGAAGCCATGCGCTGACGGAGTGCAGTAGCAAGCAACCAGGAGACCCGGTGTTTGGATTACGCAGTTACTTAGCCTGCTTCTCATCCTCACTCACACAATCTTGACTGCAGTTTCTCTCACCTGCCCTTTCCCCAAGCCCTGCCCTTGGCAGGGCACAGGTGTGTGACGATGCACACATTAAATATTCCCTTGATGTGACTCTACTGTAGCACTCAGTGTAAATCACTGACCAATTTTCCACCCATCAGAGCTGAACAGGACCCCAGAGTCCTTCCCAAGGCAGTACTCCAGATACACACTACCAGTTGGCCAGCACGGGCTCTCTAAAACGACCTGTGCTGCATGTTATTAACTACTTAGGGGCCTTTACAATGTTGGAGTTTCATTTCTCTAAATGACAAAAAAAAAAACAATGCATTAGATATATTCTATTTTCTGTTATTTTCTCATGCTTCACACTGTAGCAGAGATCTGCAAACTAAGGCCCCTTGATAACATGTACTGCTACAGATTTTATAGGACCCAGAAACTACGAATGGATTTTACATTTTTAAGTCCATGAATAAGTTCAAAGAAGAAGGTAAGTTATATAAAATAAAAATTTTGGTGTCCATAAATGAAGCTCTAATAATGCTTACTTATCTGCATTTTCTATGGCTACTCACTATAATGGCAGAACTCGAGGGGTTGCATTGGATGGCTTCTGGGCCATGCAGCCTAAAATATTTATTAATTGATACAGTTCTCTGCAGTATAACTTTATCTACCTAACCAGGTTCAAGCAAAGATGACTTTTTGATAAAGATGGAAGTTGGAAATAGACAGTGTTTCTAGAGTTCTTACTACTCAGACAAACATAGCAAAACTAAGTGAATAATACAGACATTTTTCAAAGTCCTGTGAGTAATTAGTTGCATGAGGTAGCCTGCGTATTTGGAATTACATGGAGACATGCATTATGCAAACAAGGCAAACAAAGGGGCCATTGAGATGGGCTAAGGAAATCAGACACACAAGCTTACATCTCACATGGTCTCTCTTATCTGAGAAACCCAAAATATGAGTAAAGAATTCAATAAAGGGTAATAAAGGTAGGGAAATAGATCTGTCAAATGGAAAGAGAAATAGGGAAATGGATGGAGTGACAGGAAAGCCACTGTACCGTAGTGTCAATTTTAATTAATCATTAAGCTTAAAACAATAAGGATCTATTCCTCATATTTAGATTTCCCTGGCTTTTTTATAGCAGGCTTTGGTAAACTTTTCATTAGAATGGCTTTCAAAATAGAAAAAAAAGTTACAACTTTGGGAGAAAATGTCTGATTACAGCGTAAGTAGGGCAGACTGAAAACGATTTGTGGCTAACCCAGTGAAATTTTCTAGAAGGTTAAAAAAAAAAAACAACCCATAGAACTCTAAAAAATAGGACACAAGTGTCTAGAATAAAATAAATTAATCCAGTGAATCTTAATATTCATCAAAACATGAAAAAATATATTTATACATGCATAGTTTTAAAAATATGTCTTTAGGCAATTGACAGAAAAAGAACTGAGCTGTAATGTGACCAGATGGGTTTTCCACACTCCTTGTTGTTCTCATTACTTCTAAGGCACATGTGAGCCCGCTCAGCATAAACTCCTAAACCGGGCCCATTTGTCCCTGAGTCTCAGCATGCTTGTGCTAAGAGATGACTGTGGAGAAGGCTCTATGCATGCTGGAAGTGAAGAGCTGGGGTGGGAATGATGTCCAAAAGAGTCCAATTAATGCCTGCATGGCAAATAAGATCCCTTCTTCCCTGCATTTTCTATGCTCCTTCTTCACGTCATTATCTGAACTTTCATAGAAGTAAGGTGTAAACCAGTGCAATGGAGAACGAAGCCAAGAAATAAGTCCATAATTTCATACACTCATTCTTTACTGGTTTTTGTAATTTTAACTGATACAGAAAAAGTGAACATTTATGAGCTCTCCTACAGTGTTTTATACATGTATACGCGTATAGTTATAAATTCTATATGGTTAAGCCATTCTTTCTTTACACTATATAAATTTGTTAAAAAATTAAATTATTTGTGGATAGGGAGCTGTTAGCTATAGAATGTTTGGTGGAATATATGAAAAGTTGACCAGATAGAACTAATTTAAATTTCCTATCTTTGAAAAAATTTCACAAAAAATGTTCTATTAAATGTTTCATTTGGTATTGTTACATTTGTAATATAGAAGAAGGGCTTAAAATTATCACACACACACACACACACACACACACACACACTAAAAAGAGAGGAAGCCTGTACCCTAGTTATTGAAAATGGTGTTGGTTTTGCAGTAAGCCAAACCTGGAAATTTGGGCAATGTACCCAACAATTTGTCTCTATTTTCCCTTCTGGAAGCAGAGGACAATACTACATGATGTATAGGTCTGTGATATGATCGCAAATAGCCTCTGTCACATCCAGGCATTGCCCTCGCTGGTCTGTCTGTGTAGCATGCCTTCTCTTCCGCAGCCAGCCACACCGAATCCCCTGGCTTTCCTTGAACGTGAGCCTCTTTCCTTGGTCCACAGCTTGGCTCTTGCTGTCCCCTCTGGCTGGACAGCTTCCTCCCTTCCCTTGCACAACCAGCTCAAACTTATTTTGAAGACCACATTTGGATACTGTTCTTCTGTGACACTGACTAGACAAAGAACTTCATTTATGCCCACACAGGGCAGCCTAACTTCTGCTGTCATAGCCCTATCATTCTTTTAGAAGTGTTTGGGTTTTAGTAGATGAAAAACTCCTTAAAAGAAGAGATCTATATTTTTCAATAATGAATCTATTGTTCCTAGGCTTTAAAATAATGCTTCTGAGGATAAAATGAGATGGGCACTCTCTCAAACTTCTTTTTGTACAAAAGAGGCATTTATGGTAATGATAATACTCTTATTGGGGAACCTATATGATACAAGGCATTACACTAAGTGCTTTTGCATATTTTCTCATTCAATTGTTCCAAAACTCTTTAGTAGATATTTTTATCATCCATATCATAGGAAGAAACAGAAAGTATCAAAATCTAATTTACTTGCGCAAGAGCACGAAGGTTTTTGTTTTGTTTGGTTTGGTTTTATTTGTTTAGTAGAGGGTCTACAGGATCTCACTACACAGATCAGACTCATAGTGATCCTCCTGTTTTCAGCCTCCC
>NDGM011177821.1:0-18994 GCA_002564305.1 Octomys mimax | reverse complement strand
CAAACTCTAGAAGACCCCATCCCATGACTGCATGAGGCTTTGGGGGGACAACTAGACACAAACTATAGCAGGGTGCCTTGAAATTTGTGCTGCCGCCACACTTTCCTTCATCTCAGTCTCCCAGAGAATCGAAGCACATTGCTGAAATGTACACAGACATTCTGCCAGAGCATCACATACTGGCTCTAGCCCAGAGCGAGTGAAGTTCTTGCTCCCAGCTGAACCCTCCTGAGCTGGACCTTTGGAGTTTGCATTCTCACCAGCACTCTGTTCTACTGAGCTCTGATGAGACTTGACCATCAAGCTCTATATTTTATTCTGTGTCTTCTCTAACTTCCACCTCCACATGTTTCCAAACTCTTCCTACAAACCAGTCCCAAAGGCTACTGAACCACGCAGTCAAATACAGCCACAGTGAGGGCCTATGTTTTCTGAATGTCAGTCTTCCCATCACTGAGATTTAACACGCAACAGCTTAATAGAGGACAAGTTTGATTGGACTCCTAATTTCAGGGCATTCAGTACATGTTCAGCTGCCTCTAACAAGGAAGGGCTTGGCAGGAAAAATAAAAGAAAAGCGACACTTCATGCATAGCAGCAGAGAACCAGGACAGGGGACAGCACCAGCAAAGAAGAGGCTAGAAATCATACGGTACCCACCATCTCAGACACACATAGAGCACATCCCAGACACTAATCCACTGGGCTTTCTTACCCAAATGAACAGGCGTATTAAAATTAACTGCCATAAATTATATATGATAAATTAAAGCATGGTGTATCTGTTGAAATACTACATTGCATATAAACAAATTTAAGAAAACTATGTAATTAGTAGTAAAACAAATTGAAACAAATTGGAAGGAAAATGCAAAGTTATTTTTGGGGCAGTTATTAGTAATTAGTAAAATAATGCCACTCTGTGAACAAGAGAAACCAGCTGATTACTGATAGCTTTTCAGTTCTCTCTTCCTCAAAACACTGTCTCGTGCTATTGTTTGTATATTACATAAGTGTGTGGGTAGCCATTGGTTGAGTAGCTCTTGAAAAGCAGGGACTCAGGATTGAGTGAACGGGAAATTCAAGGACCAAGGTTTAGTTCAGTGGTAGAGTGGAATTTAATGTGAGATAAGCCACAATTAAAAGGGATTCAACCCCAAATGCAAAGCTGCTCAACAAAGAAAGCAAATTAAAATATCTTTCCATATGTGCAGATAGATGGATAGGGAGATAGACAGACAGAAAGACAGACAGATTTTTTTTTCCAGGTGCTTTAGTAATATTCCTTAATAGAATATAAATAGTAGGATTCATCCTTGATATAGCTTAATCCTATTCTATAGTCTGTACATGTTATAGTATTTAAGAAAATAAAAGCAAGTGTAGGCTTAAATGTTGAAACAGTAAAGTTGTTTTTCTCTAAAATTATTT
Source organism: Octomys mimax (assembly GCA_002564305.1). Taxonomy (NCBI): domain Eukaryota; kingdom Metazoa; phylum Chordata; class Mammalia; order Rodentia; family Octodontidae; genus Octomys; species Octomys mimax. The sequence goes on along the minus strand of NDGM011177821.1, from coordinate 17,563 downwards.
CTTTCTTTGCAACTAGAAAATATGACACCTATACATATTAGACAGGAGGAAGCAGATTTCTTTGTCTGTAGATGACACTATTGACCAAGCAGAATATTCATATTAGCCATAAATTTGGTATCAATCATGCATAAGAGATGGAAAAATCCTCTTCTTTACTCTTTGAACTCTTTTTTCATCAACTTTTTAAAATGTATCTAGCACAGGGTCTCACTATGTTGCTCAAACTCATAATGGTCCTCCTGTTTTCAGCTTCCCCCAAGCTGGGATTAGAGGTGAGCGCCACCACGCCTGCTCTCAGTGGACAGCTCAGCGCACTCAGCCATGAGCACTGAGTCTGCTGAGCTATCTCGCTGGCCCATTCAGCAACTTTTTAAGCAATGATAAGTAGGCACTTCAAAACATTGTGAATAAATTAAATGAAAAAAAGAAATTTTGTAGTCAAACACATTCAACCAGCCTTGCAGTCATTGATCATCAGAGAAACTTTATGTCTACAATGATATTTGAGTTAATATCATGACGGGAATCTTTACTACTGTTAGGGCAGTGACGAGAGTGATAACAAATAAGGTGGAATGAGTCATTCCAATTAGGAACATTTCTTGAACATGCAGTTTTCATAGTTTGTGTTGTCCCAAAACCATACTCTAAGAGAAACTCAAGTGCAAGTAGTTTATTTGGGAAGTACAGTGGAGGAGGCAAGGCAAAGAAGCGGGCCAAAAATGGTGTGTTACTAAGGCAATTACTATAGTAGGCAATGCACAGTCACTGGAAAACATGTTTCAGAATTATTCTCCAAGGAGACTAAGAGCTTGGAGTATCTATGAACCAAATCCTGAGAATTAGAAGTTGAAGGCTGCTGGTAGGGTTGGATTAAACCCCAGACCTTCCAGCATCATTGAGTGTGCACAGAGGGTGGGGTGCAGGTGGAAGCCCTAGAGAGGCAGAGACAGCCTACTGAGATCTGGCTAAAGCATTGGAGAGCCAGGAGGAGAATTAGAGTCAGTGGGGACCAGTCGCAGATTGAGCTAGGAAATAAGGAAAGGAGGCAACCCACACACTAGGTGCTTGCAAGCATTGTGTAGATAAACCTAAGATTTACTATGAAGAACTGGTAGATATGGAATATGGTGAAAAATACAACCAAAAAATGGACTCAGGTGGCTGAGCTTACAGGAGATGCACCCCAGGAAACTCCTAGAAATAGCTCATTGATACAATGGTGACTAAGATTTATTTACATCATATTTGTCTTTCAATAATGTAATTTGACTATTACTGGTAATATAGCCTTATTTGTAGTCACTGATAAATATCAAGAAATAAAATTATAAATGATCTAATGTAAGATTGTTTGAAGTTTATAATCTCCAGAATACTACAAGCAGGATGAAATACAAAAGTTAAATGTAAGCATCTATAAAATCAACAACAAAATTTATGACTGTGGCCTTTATAATTTTTTGGGTTCCTCAGCAACTGAATATTAAATCTGGCCAACCTAATGGGCTTAATATGAAATTAAATTAAATCATTAAATTTAACACTGTCAGTTGACATCCTATCGGGTTCACCACTGGAGAAAGAAGTAGTCTTGAGGAAAATGGGCTGCTGTTTTATAACTTTCCAAATGATGCAATAAAACCCATGGGTTTGTCAACCATATCTGAAATACAAGTTGTTCCGAGACAAAAGGAATTAAAGCAAAGCTTCCTCCCTACAATAAAAAGATCTGCGTTGGTTTCTCCCCATTACTACTAAAATAACCTGATTTACATGGAGAATAAATTCTAAAAGATATCCACAAAATTTTCTAGCCCTGTATTCATCCCAGCCTTGAAACACCGTTTCCAGTTATTTTCTCTTTTGCTCCTTTCCCATACATCAGCTGACAGCTGAAATTGGCCTCCAACCACCTCCCACTTGGCTCCTCTCTGACCCAATTCAGGCTCCGTGGTGAGGAAGGCACAGAGGCAAAGCCAGCATTGGGTGTTTGTTTACTCCTTTGTGTCTCAGCACAAATGATGATGCCACTAGAGAGAGGCTGGGGAATAATGTGTCTTTGTTCTGGTGTGGCCTGCACACCTGCAGGGTCAGTGCATGCATTGTTTTGTGGTTTTCTCATATGCCAGGCCAGATGAGAAAGCAATTCTTGTTATTGTTTTGTGACTCAACATGCCAACCCCTTCTTACCCATACCAAATGCAATGCACTTCAAAAATCTGGGAGGATATTAATTTTTTTGTTTTATGGTTTTATAGCAGACATTGATTAGGGAAATTTGGACTGCAATATTCATCTAGATGCTGTGCAATCACTTTCCATAAGGGCTGATTTCACCATTTGGCTATGAAAAGTTGCTTCTGACAATAAATAATTTTTAAAAATTTAATGGGTTTTCCACAATTCAACAAGACTACTATTTCCTAGTTTCTCCTTTTATGATGAAACAAACAGACAAACTATGACAAAATTATCTGGATAGCTACTGTTAAAAATAATTTAGAAGTTACTATTCACTCATCTAAAGATGTATTATTGGAAGCTGGGTGTGGAGGCACACACTCGGGAGGCTGAGGCAAGAGGACAGCCATGAGTTCATTTTAGCCTGGGGGTACCTAGTGAGTTCAAGGTTAGCCTGGACTACATAACAAGACCCCATCTAAGGGACCAGGGAGATGGCTCAGTGGAATAAGCAATTCCTGGCAAGCACAAGGGCCTGAGTTCAATCTCTGGTTCCGTCCCCCCGCCCAAAAAAAGACCTCATTTTTAAAAAATCTGCATATAAAGTGGAAGTAGAGCCACACATCTGCAATCCTCACACTGATGAGGGCTGAGGCAAGAGGATCGCAAGATCAAGCTCAGCCTGGGAAACAGTGATTTAGTGAGGCTCTGTCTCAAAAATAATAATAATAATAATAATAATAATAATAATAATAATAATGAAATAGGACTGGGACTACTACTCCCTGTAAGGGTCCTAGGTTTAATCCCACAAGAAAAATTACATTATGTATTTTGTATAGCACACCAGCACTCTGGATCACAAAACGTAATATCCAAAATACTGTAATTTATCTTGTAGCTCACTGAACAAGAAAAGATTATAGCCAACATGCTGGATGCATTCTTGGTAAATAATTAATAATTCAGCATTACTTTGGATGACAGCATAGTGTTCTATGAATACGGAGACCTTTACATCTGGTACAGTGTAGGATTCCTGAGGGATTATAGAATTTTCTCAGTCTCAGCAGCAGTCAAAAATTATATTGTCTTAGCAAACAGACGTGAGATGTAGTCTTATCCACTCCTGGATGCTAAGCAATTCTTTTATGAGTTTGATTTCTATGCTATAAATTGTTCACCTCCCAGGGGGACTAAGAATTAATAGTTGTCATATTTTTGGCAGTTTGGAAGAAGCGCCAGGAAATACAGCCTCCCTTCCGTAACTGGGCACTGACTGCCAACATTTATACCGAGCATTTCATAAACAATGAAGCATCTATTTCATTTGTACTGCTGTTGGATAATCTCAAGCCTTAGGGATTTCTGCATCACAGATGTGACAGAAATTAAATGTCAACAACCTTTGAAACCAAAATATCCCTTTATATTTTTAGAAATTCCTGCAGTGTAATACTATAATTCCACATAAACATTTTGAAAAAATTGCTAGCAATTACTGAAAACAATTATTTGTTGTTATTACGGGCAGCAACACCTGAGACATGACTTTAATTGAAATTATCTTTGTGCCATTTCAAAGAAAAAAAAAAAAACATAAAATTCAGTGTTCAGGTGTGGTACCAAACAGCAAAATTTAGCTTGGGGCTTTCATATTTAAGAGGGTTTTTTATTAATCCTTGGACAAAATTGATTAAGCTTTCAGAACATTTAAATCCTTTTCTTTTCAATGTTTTTAATGCTTAACAGGTTTAGAAGCAAGGGATGATAATAATAATAATAATAACGTGTAAGTATACTGAAGGCATAGAGCCCTCAAAAGGTCAAGAGTCACAGCAATCTGTATGGACAGTGTACACGGGATGGACTGCTGCACCTGAGGCAAGAGAGGGCTGCTGGGGAGCTGACGCTGCAATTATAAAAGGCAGAGCCTGCCATGCAACCTAGAATACGGAAGCCACAACTGAGTGGGTGAAAAGCTAAGCAAGTCGGCGCAGTTCCATTTAAGGAAAAGAGGAAGGGCTCTTTTGTGCTCTCGTGATGGTAGTGTCATGTAAAATTGACCTGGTGTCTTTTCACTGATTAGCTGGAGGGACAGGAGCAGTAGGCATTGAAAGTGGAGCATTGATGGGACAGGAAAGGAAATTGGCACCCAGTGGAGCCCACCAATAACCAGGAGAAGGCAGCTGAGGAGGTTTGGAGATAACAGAAATTAATGACTTCCCGCGCTCATCTGCTGGACTGCAGAAACGACCATTTCTCATATCCAATTTTAGTATTCCTATCGTTGAACGGTGCAAGGCCCTGCTCCTCACCATGCTCTGGTGTTCTATAAAGGCTTATCCATCAACTAATTTCATGCTAGTCTCATACTAATTAACCTGAAGGACTAGTGGATAGGGTTATAAGCAGCTGGCAGAGGTAAAGCGATGCGCAGGAAACAGGAGGAAGATGGGGCAGTGAGAAGGGCAGGTGCCGTCAAGAGGCCAATGGCCCCTGGGAGTTCGCGTGCATGGGGAGAATCACAGACATGATGTGCAAGCATGAATGTGAACTTTTCCGGGAACTGCTTAAAGAAGACTGAAGTTCTTCTATTTCTATCAGAATGAGACTCCTCATTTTGTACATTAACAACAAAGAAAAACCCCAGTTTCGTGTGAACTTGAGTACATTGCAGGTACACAGTGTTAGAAAATTTAAACTTTAAAAATATCGATATAGGACCAGGGAGATGGCTCAGTAGAGTAAGTGCTTGCCTGGAAAGCACAAGGTCCTGAGTTCAATCCCCAGTACTGCCAAAAAACAAAAAAATCAATATAGTACAATAATTAGAAACCAAGAAAATGCAATTAAGCAAGTGATTCATAGACCACACTGATCTATAATCAGGTATCGTTTGTCAAGGGTTAGTAACCTACTTATTAGAAAATTACACAGAATGGGGAAGGAGGGGGAAACCAAATTATATGGAGCCCCTTTTCTGTATTGTACATTTTAGGATTGTTTCATTCATTCCTGCCATAGGGATTTGTTTTCTATTACCTCATAATGCTCTGATGCAGTGGGAACTTCAGCGATTTCCCTCAGCAATCGGTCACTGGTGGCAGAGTTAGGGTGAAAACCTGGGCACCCCTGACTGACCTCGCCACATGGTCCACAGCTGCCCAGCACCTTCTCCAAGTTAGCCATCAAAACCAGTTGCCTGGGACTCTCACAAATGCACACAGACACTTCTAGTGTATTACAGTAGCTCCCAGAGAAGAATGAGAGTCTAAATTCATGTAGCCAAATGTAGTTCTCCAGCAGTTACTAATATCACTGCTTTTCCAACTTAAAAACCAGTGCTTTGTCATTGCCAAATGTGTTAGAGCATACTTATTAATATCTGAACCATCCATAGTAATGATAATATTTATTGAATTTTCACTAAATTCCATAACACTCTGCTAAGTGCTTTGCATAGATTGTGCCATTTAATGCTCAAAGTTCCCATGAGGTCAGTAGCATAATGTTCTAGATTTGAGGACACTGAGGCTTGCAGGGGCACATAATTTGCCCACGGCCACATGGATCATGAGAGTCACTCTTAGGTACAGGCAGTCAAGGCTGAAAACTCACACTTCTCATTAATGTGCTGTAAGGAAAAGCACACGGAACTTTACTGGTTCTAAGACATCTTTCTTCTATGGAGCAAATTCCACACCAGACCTAAGAAAATTCACATTTTTATTTCATATATATTCACAGGAAGAAAAGGGAGCAAAAGGAAGGGCTCTGAGTTGCCAGGATGGAGCTTTTCTCTGTATCATCTACACCACCATGATTTTTAGAGGAAGCCAAAGGAAAATGGAGATTAATTAGCCCCAAATCACTTACTCAAGGTCAAGTCTCTTAGTTTTTGTAACTCCCTCCATTACACAATTCAATCCTGCATAGAAGTTAGGTTAAATCGCTACAAAAATCCGAATGGTAGCTTAAGGCTTCAGAAGTAATTGTCTCCTGAAAGTCTCTTTGTTTTAGAGAAAGTTTTAACAACCTTCCCGTTAAAAAATTTGTCAATGAAAATCTTGATTGACCGGATCATGATTTTTCTATATACTCTGATATTATTTTGATTTTAGGTCTTGGAAATGACTACAGAGGTTCATTTTTTTTCTTTTCCCAAGAGGTGTGATTTTAGGATTCCAAGCTGCATTACCAGCCCTCCTTGTCAAGATTCAAACAGTGTTATTATGTCAAGAAGGAAAATTCCCTCCACATCACACACATCTCACTGGGATGCTACCTTACACAATGTCTCATTTCAAATATTCTCTTAATAATATGTAAGTTGGCACTGAATTTTTCATGCAAATACTGTTTTTACATTTAATATAGATCATCGCAGATCTATGGGTCATGAAGCCTGATTCTTCTCCCTCATGATTCATCAGAGTTGTTAAAGTTGGTGTTTGCAGAAGTTCTGCATGTATAATAGAACATTACTGCAAAAATTACTGTGGATATTAGTGATATCAAAGCCCAATAAATGTCACTGTATATGTCATTTTTAGCAATCCAAACAGTAGGAAAAATACTCATTCAAAGCAGTAAAAAAATGATCTCAGTTTACTGAAGATATTTTGTTCCTTTTTAGAATAAAAGAAAAGAAAAACATGTAGCACACCAAACATGGTCTAATATTAGAACAGAGAATGCTAGTTATAATTAACTTTTGTGTGGTACTAGAGATTAAATCCAAGGCCTTTGAACTGAACTACATTCCAATCCCTTTTAATTGTTTTTAATTTTTGAATAAGTCTTGATAAATCACTGCGATTCCCAAGCTAGGCTTGAACTTGTGATCCTCCCATCTCACCCTCCTGTTGGTGTGGGGATTATAGCCATCCAGCTAATGAAGTCTTCTCTGAGATTGATAAAACTAAGTTCGTACATGACTGACATCTTTTCCCAGCTTAGCTCATGGCTAAATGTGATTATATAGTTTGTCAAAGCCAAATGAGAGTGAATACAGGTTTGGTTTTGTTTTTTTTTTCTTTTTTTCCGGAACAGTGAGTTGAACTCAGGCCCTTGCGCTTGTCAGGGAAGTGCTTATTCCACTGAGCCATCTCCCCGGCCCCAATACAGGTCTTATTTGGAAGTTCAGAGCAGTCTTAAAATTCAGGACACTTGCCATGATGTCTGTCTTTTTTCCTGGGTGCTATCACATTTAGCTCAGGCAGGCTCAACTCTATAGATGAGAAAAAAGCAGTGGAGAATAGCAAAGCAACCGGATGATGGAAATCGATTGTGGAGTGAAGCCAACTTCCCAAACTGGGTCATTTAAGTCATGACCCTTACAAGAGTCAAAAATAAATACTTTCTCTATATTCAAGTTCCACTGTTAAATGAATTCCCAAATGCACTTATCAATAATGGGCTAAGTCTTGAATTCACATCTTCACTGAGACATATGCATGCCTCATTATTTTTATTATTCAAAAGTAATTATAATCACCTGTGTAATGTTAGATTTCTTCTGGAATTATTGAACAACTACGTTCCCTACCATGTGTGAGGAATTGAAGTGATGGCGAAATAAGCTGTCTATGCTATTGGGAAGTTACTTTTTCAAGCCACGCTAACACTTGCACTGTCAATTAATCCCTCTATTTTAGTATGAAAAGGTAGAATATTCTAGAAAAGAAAAACAGTAACACTCAGCAAGTGAAATTAACTTTTAGTCTTTCAGTCAAAGCATTAATTTTGCAAGCAATACTGTTCTTTATGTAGTTGCTTAGTTCACAGATATCAGTATAGAGTTAGTCAAGGTGAAAATTCTGCACTGAAAACAGCAATGTGTAATACTAAAACTATACTTGAAATACCTGTCATCTTGATCTTCTAAATGTATACTATTAGTAATGTTATATTAATTACTGTCCTCTCTTTAAAGTAAATTTTGTAAAAAGATAATAAAAAATGAGAGACAAGAACAAAAATTTAAGTTTTCTTGAAAGTATGTAGTAATATTCAATCATATGTCCCATCTGGCATAACTGTATCTGATAATCTGAGCAACAGATTTGATGATAAAAATAAATAATATATCAATCATTGTTGATCAGCTATTCTTGTTCTGAAAATTTTTACCATATGTGTTATATGTTATCCTATTTCTGTCTTTGTTTATTATTTTTCTTGCTATTGTTTTTCCTCTTCAAAATAAAAAAGAATTATAACAAAGAGAAAAAATACTGTTCTTATCTCTTCATGTTTGTTTTTAAAGGACATATTTAAAATATTTTATTGAAGTAAATTATTTGAAAATCATCGTTTGGATTGAATGATATGACAGTTTTAAAACTACATCCAAATTAATAAATGTACTCAGTAGCAAACCTGAACAAGAGAAAAAAATTGGGAATATAACTTTGCAGTGTTGCTCTTACGAGCCCTACAAGGTCCTACTTTTCTGCCTATTAGCATAAGAGATCATTTTTGTAATTTTATACATTTAACAAAACTAGATGTATGTTATGAATGTATAAAAGCCTAAAGTTTCGGTACTGACATCATTCTAGATAGTCACTTTTCTAAGAAATGAAAAGAGTCGACAACATGGAGTAACATGGAGTGCATTTCAGGGTTAGGAGGTCACTTGGGGTACAAAAGATAATTTTAAAAGAAATAAAAAAGTACAGTACCTTTCATGTATGTGTAGGAGATAAGTCCCAAGACACAGGTTGGGTATCTGCACCCCAGATATTATCAACCCCTATCTCTAGTATGTTTGTTCTTAGCAACCTCAATATATGATACTTTTTCATTCCTCACTGGGAAAGTCTTTCACCTTTTGACTTGATGGAAGCAGTGTCCAGCTTCCTTTTGACATATCCCATCACCAGCATCAGTGCTCCTATACACTGGGGCTAATTTAGCTAGATTAAGGGATGCTTTAGCACAAACGCAGCATCTTGACAGTGGGCCTACTAAACAAGAGGGTCACTATGAGATTAACAGGTGGGAGGTGTATACAGCTTGGATACACTGCACAAAGGGAAGATTCTTACCCCAGCTGAGACAGAGTAGGAGAATGGGAGATTTCATCACCCACTCAGAATGGGGAGCAATTTAAATTTCTGGAAGGATCTCAAAGAAGCTGCAAGTTCTCACACTTTGAGAACTGTAGCTTTAGGCTAAAAGAGAGATACTTTTATGAAATAAGTAACAAAACCATGAAGAATAGTGAGTCCAGGGTTGGTTAATTCATAGCCTATTGACACAATCAAGTCCTGTCAGAGAATGTGTCCGTCCTCACTGGCTGGCTTCCCCATCATTCTAAAATTGCTGTAGTTTTAGACATCAACACTCAAACCCTAATACAGAAGAAAAGTCTGAAGACCCTAAGTCAGAAGAAAATAAAACTTCCCTTTGTAAAGAAATAATTCAAAGATATCCCAGACAGTTTTTGTATGCTTATCAGTTACACTATTATTAAGAATGCTGTTATACTATTATTTTGACTAATCGGCAGATGAATTCATCATGTTTGGGCTTCGTATACATGACCCCACACAGAGATGTAGATATAAATGCTCATACTTATAGATGTACAAATAGATATAGAGTACATTCCCTTTAAACTTGCAGTTCTACTTTTATATCTTCTGATGAAATTACCAAATAACAAACCACAAAAAGTTAAATGCATGAACATAGTTTAGTTTACATGATTTTTATATTAGTAGTGTAAGATTTAAAATTCCACGCTCCAATCATAAGAATTTCATAAGAATTTTGAATATCTTTTTCTCTCAAAAGGATTTACTAGGGCTGGGCAAATACCTCAGCAGATTAAAGTGCCTGCTTAAGCATATGCAGGGGCTGGGAGCTCAATCCCGGGCCTGCCGTGCTGGCCCCGCTCCCAGGGCACATTGAGATGGCCATTGAGACTGGGCATGGTGGCACATGCCTGTAAGCCCAGCAATGGGGAGGCTGTAAACAGGAGGATCACTACAAGTCCAATCTATGCAGTGAAACCCTGTACACCCTGACCTAAATACAAAAGAAAAAAAAAAAAGGATTTATTTTGAATCATTAAAACAATGATATACAATTATACATGTTAGCATAGGACATTGTTTGCAGAAGTATGAAATTAGTTTTGTAAAATTTGTTCAAAAATACATGTAAAAACATATCAGATGCAAGCAGGCTCAGGGGCCAGGGGTTCGATCCTCAGGGCCTGCTGTGCTGGTCCTGCCCCCAGGGCGCACTCAGTTGGCAATTGAGACCAGGTATGGTGGCATGCACCGTAATCTCAGATCTTGTGAGACTGTAAACAGGAGAATCACTATGAGTCTGATCTAGTAGTGAGACCCTGAACACTCTGTAGACCCTTCCCTAAAATACAGGAAAAAATAATATCAGAAAGGCATATATATAAAACAATAATAATGGCTACCTCTGGGAAGTCATAGTGTAAGTCATTTTTATGTTCTTTTCTGGTACATTCTGAATTATTATATAAAATATGTGTTAACATTATTTTATAATGGCAATTTATCAAAATTATTTCATCGTGAAAAAATTTGATATAACAGAAAATGTTTTAGCTGAATTTAGTACCATTTAAATAAATTTCAAATGCATTTTAAGAAACAATTATGAAATTTTTTCCTTTTGCAGCATAGAAAACATAATGCATTTTTTTAAAAAACTGTATTGTACATATTCAGTTGTTAGGTAACAACGTAACCAGTTCATACTCTATGAGATTTTGTAGCAACAGTAGTGTGAACAGGAAACACCAATCACATTTGAAAGCATTTCTAGTCTACATTTTCTACATTATTTCCAACTAATCTTAGTTCTCAAAAAAAAAAAAAATTTAGAATGTGCCAGATTTTTCTGTGATTGGTTTAAAGGTATAGAGATGAAAGTCCGGGTGTGTGTGACAGACAATTGCTTGTCCAACTCCAATCTCAGTATCGAATGCCATCCGCCCACTTAACTTAAATACCTCTTACCCTATGCAAGAACTTCTTCTTTAATATTCCTGGATACAAGTTAAAATAATTTCTCCCTTCAGTTTTACTTTTAAGTATCCCAGTATACACTTTCTAGCACAATCAAATATTTCCTCTCATTCATTCTATGAAATTATGGGCTACCTGAATTTCCTAAGTATAGTGACAGGTCCAGCAGGAGAAAAACAAATGAAAAAGCTCCTTCTCTCCTGGAGGTGAGTGTTAGGATGGTGAAGTACTTTTGGAAACAGTCTGAAGTAATAAAGAAACAATGATGCAAATAGCATCTGATTTGGAGAAAGAAGTACACGCCTGAGGGGCCTACTTTCTCCCTGTGGTGGGGCACCCTAGCACTCCTTGGCTGCAAATGAACACAAATGCAGAGGTGAGGTTGAAGATGCCTGGGTAATTAAAAAAGGAAGAAATATGCTAAATATTCTCATCAAGAAAAGTCAAGGGTGTATCCATAAATAAACACATTAATAAGCTGGCTCTCATTCTTGAATTCTTTATCATGTTTAAAGAACTTTGGCCATACAAGATTGTAAAACAGCAGGAAACATAAGAACCCAAAATAAAGTAACAGCTCTTCCTATGTCCTGGGAAATGAGCAAAGTTGCATTTTAGGAGGGATAGATCCACACTGTAAAAGCAGGAAAATAAAAGAACAAACTAGCAGAGACTGGAGCTTGTAAAATCCAATTGCCCTGATACCACTTTTGGTAGCTCACTGCAGTCTGTTGCATCAGCAATCCTTGACATTTCACTGTAAGGCTTTTAATATTATTTCTACTTTATGTTCATTCTCCAGTCTTTGTAGATGTGTTAATAATTTATGGTAGCAGTTAAAAGAAACACTTACTTGAGAACAAACCCTGATTATGTGGTGTGTCGTTAGATAAATGAGAAAGTAGTGGTTAACCTAAAATAACCAGTGAAGACAGTAGCAAAACCAGCCCCAACATTAATCATACAAGTGTCTAATATTTTACTGAGAATACAAATGCTACCTTCATAGTTTCTGATAATTATGGGTTAGATTTTAAAATAGCACTAAGATGCTACAGCAAAAAAAAAAATCTTTAAAGTTTTATAAAGTTGTTTGAAAACTAAGATGTTTTAATCAGGCTGTAATTTTCAGTCTTGTACCAGTGATTTGCTCGCATGCAGTTGATCTGTGAGAGGAGGCTGGAGACACATGTTTACTCTGGCCCTGTATGTTTATGGAACCAGCCATTCGAGAGGCGGTTCCAATGTCTGCCAAGGGTCCATTGTGACTGAAAGTTTGGTCCCCAGTGTGTCAGTATTGGGGGATCACAGAACTTCTAAGATGTCGGGCCTAGCGGAAGCTCCTGATGTCACTTGTGGGTGTCCCTTCAGAACAGGGGTCTGGGGACTCTTTGGCAGTCCTTAGGAGGGGTTATTATAAAAGGATCAAGCCTGGCTCTGCCCGGCTCTCTGCTCCATTCAAAGAGAAAGCTCTCACTCCCCCAAGAGCTCTTGCCATTGCGACCTGCACCATGGGTGATACGGGCAAGCAGCAGCTCTGATCGTAGGCCTGAGCCGTGCTCCTTGGAAGCTGCACTTTCAAAATGCGAGTTCAACAAAACTTTTTTAAGTTTCTCTCCAGAAATACAGCCTTAACCAACTTTTGTTCTAACTTTGCTGCCCATGCTAGATATTAATGTAAAAAAAATGAATTTATGACTAGGCATGGAGGCATACAATCATACTCCCAGCTCTTTCAGAGGCTGTTCTAAGAGGATTGCAAGTTGAAAGCCAACTTGGGCAAATTTAGCTATACTACATCCCTAAAATGGAAGGGAATGGGGATGTAGCTCAGTGTAGAGTGTTTTCCTAGCAGGCATGAGATCCTGGATTCTGTGTGCAGTCCTACAAAGGGAGAGGGAGAGAGGAAAAAACAGGGAAAGAAAGACAGAGAAAGAGACAGAGAAAGAGAGAGAGACAGAGAGACAGAGACAGAAAGAGAGAGAGTCAGAGAGAGAGAGAGGCAGAGAGAGAGAGAGGCAGAGACAGAGACAGACAGAGAGACAGAGACAGACATGCTATGCCTCCTCCACGTAGAGCAATCAGCCATCTGCTTGCTGGGGACTGAACTGGTTGAATAATGCAGGACTTCAAATTTCAAAACCAAAACCATCTTGGGAAGACTGGGGATAGCGGGGCGCCCTATCCACAGCCGTATTCTATATAGAGAGCCTTAAAGCTCCCTTGGGCTTGTTTATGTCACTCGCCATGTACTTACCTGTGGCTTGGAGTTTCCTTTGACTTTCCAATGACTAGGTGTGACTGCAGCAATCTGACCTTTGTCTCTAGATGCCTCATCAAGATGTGAAACGCGAAGGGTCAGGAAAGGACATTTCAACTCACATATCATAAGTGTCCTTTGTGACGATGCGGGAAGGCTTCAGTGGAGACGCAGCATCAGCACGTGCCATGCGATATCGTAAGGCTCTCTTCCCCCAAGCACCCTAGCCCAGCACCACATCTCTTCTTTCTCAACTTTTACGTGAACGCAAACAGAAAAGAGTACTTTGAGATCTTGAACAAAAAGTTAGTAATCTGGAGTTTTACCCTCGCCGATCTATAATGTCGGTAAGCCTTTCAAATGGGAGATGAGACAGAATTTCTCTTAGTAACTATAAATATGTTATAATAAAAGCTAAAAAGTTAAAAAAAAAAAAAGGAGAAAGTACTTTTTAATTCTAGCCTCTCACAAAATATGCATGAGATTATACTAATTGTAACAGAGGTAATTATCTAAGCACTGTTCTGATCAGAATGTTTAAATAGACATATAGATATTTATATTTTATTGTTTCTTTAAAATATTAAATTAAATTTTTAATATTTCTTTGAAATGCATTCTCCCATAACAGGCACTAGTTGGAAAAATTTTACTTATATTTTATCAAAGGCTGTGTTAAAATCTTTAAATAAATATAAATTGAAAACTACAGCAGGCCAAATAGCTCAGCGGATTAAAGTGCCTGCAAACAGACACAGGGGCTGGGGGAATCCCCGGGCCTGCCGTGTTGGCCCCACCCCCAGGATGCACTGAAATGCTAACTGAGACTGGGCATGGTGGAGCTGCCTGTGATCCCAGCTCAAGAGGCTGTAAGCAGGTGGATCACTATGAGTCCGACCTAGTAGTGAGACTCTGAACACTCTGTATACCCTTCCCTAAAAAATACAAAAAAAAAAAAAAGAAAGAAAGAAAGAACAAAAGAAAAAAAAAAACTAGATTGTTTGGCTTGTTGTTTTGTCCCCTACTCTAAAATTCACAGATGATACACTCACAGCAGTGCTCTAACCTTTCAGACCCCATTCTTTTTGATACTAGCATTCACTAAGATTTTTCTTTGCATAAAATTTTTAAATACTGTGAAAGGCTAATTGGTTGCCAAGAAAAAAAAAAGAAAAAAGAGAAACTAGATCTTGCAAATCCATTATGAAGTTTTCAAAAAGCCAATAAAGTCTACAACTTGAAACATATGAACTTAATGAATTGGAAAAACACAGAACTGAATATCAACAAAATCTGAGCCATAGTCCTGGTATTCTTTCCTAAATTATTTGCATGCTCTTGGCAAATATTTGCAACCTTCCTAGGGGAATTTTTAATTATCTGTGTAATAGTGAAGTAAGTTATGGGATGCCTAAAATTAATATAGTCTTTGTTATTAAAACTGTGTATGATTCTACAGAAAGAAAACTATAACAATGGTGTAAAGAAAGAAAAAACTAGGCCAGGTATGGTGGCGCACACGTGGGATCCCAGAACTCAGCAGGCAGAGGCAGGAGGGTTGCTGCGTGTTTGAGACCAGCTCGGGCTACATAAGTCCATTCAAGGCCAACATTACTAACTACCTAGTAAGATTTTTGTCTCAAAAAGAGAAAAAATATATAGGGAACACTGTAGCATTATACATATAATTTCTCAATCTAGTTTCCCTCTTACTTGCTGTGTGCAAAGATTGTAGGAAGGAGTTTTACCAGCTGTTGACCAGTATTTCTGAGCACCATCCAGACTCTGTATCCATGGGTTCCACATCTTTAGACTCACTCCATGGCATATTTTAAATATTTTGAAAAAAAAAAACAGAAAACTTCAACCAAACAAATTTGAATTTGTCATTCACCAGATGTGCACTGAGGAACGGAACGCCATGTGCCTGCGTACTGCTATAGCTTCCTGCCATTTCACAGCTGCGCACTGTCTGTGCAATACTCCTTTGCGTGTGTCTGCATCAGACTTCGCCCATGCTCTGCATGGTTGGCCCTACAGTGGCTGTGTCTGTACTGATCACATGTATATTTATTTCGTGCAGCTCTTCCCTAAATAACACAGTAAGGTAGCTGTCTACCTGGTACGTGCATTGCTATAGCTCGGCAAAAGTCCCCAGGGAATGTCACTCCCATCCTAACAACAGGAAAAAGCAAGTGACCCAAAAACTTAAAGCATTTTTCAAGGCCATCTGAGAGCTGATATCTCGGTGCATCTAGATGAAATGAACACCGAAAGGTCCCTCTGCTTGGAGAAACTGCCCCACCTGAGAGCGGAACAGGAGGGGAAGCCATAAAAACAAGTAAGAATAAAGTAATGGAAATTTTAATAGACAACAGAAGATGAAAGTGAGTGAAGGTGACAGCTCAGCATGCCAGGGAGCCCCAGATTCAGAAGTGATCCACATCCACTCAGCTACATTCTCCTGACAGCTTTCTTATTGCTTGATAAAATATCCAACTCTTGGAACTGAAAGGAAGAAAAGGTAAATTCGGCTCACAGGTTCAGAGGCTTCCATCCCCAGTTAGCTGACTCCAAGGCTGACCTCCCGGTGAAGAACATGGTGAAGCAAAGCTTCTTGGTGCATGGTAGCTCAGGAGAAAAATCAAGGAGACAGTGCTAGAGAGAAATGAGCCAGGGACCAGACACAGTGCCCAAGGTCACACCTCAGTATCCCATCTAGACCCACTGAAAGTGCATTGTACCAATGCTTGAGGCAGCTCTCCAGCCAATCAGGTTGGAATGCAGGTTACTTATCACAGTGAAGGACTGAGGGAGACATCTCCAGTAGTGCAATACATTTATGATAATCAGATAATCATAACCACAAACTCTATGGGATACAAGTGAACCTGATACAGTATGATTTCTGTGCTTCTTTCTCCCCAAATCCAAACTCATATGTTGAATCATGACCACTTGATGGTATTGAGAAGAAGGACCCTAGGGCAATGACAGAATCTCAAAAATAAGAATAGTGCTCTGCTAAAGAAGGCTCTAGAGAGATTCCCCTCCCATCATGTGAGGACACAGCTGAAAGGTCTTATCTATGAACCAGAAAGTGACCCTTGGCAGACACTACATCTGTCAGCACATACTCCATAAGATTACAGTGGACCAATGACTTACAAACTCAATTTCTTCGCAAGGGCTGGTTGTAACTCAAGTTGGTTGTAAGTCAAGACAATTTTCCCCATAAGAAGTAATGGAAATACCCACAATGCGTTCTGAACCTCCCAATGAATCCTCTAACTATCCTTTTTATTTTAAAAAGTGTCATGTAATATGCACAATTTTCTAGAAATGTCACTAATTTTCCAAGTGTATTTGCCTAAATGTTGTAAAATGTGCCTGATTTATCCGAAACAACAATTTCCTTCTACACTATATGATCATTCCCAGGATACACCATTCAAGTTGACATCTTTGGCTTACAAGAAGGGAGAATGAAATGCAAGGTGGTTACTGTTTGGAAGAACACTCACTTCCACAAGAAAATCAGGAATCTGTCTCTCTAGTCCTTTCTTTCCTGGGGAGGCTGGGGCCCACTTAGACCTCCTCCTGGCTCACTAGGTCTCAACTTTTCAGAACTAAAACTTCTCTAAGGTTGTCTGTTTCTGTCTTTTCTTTAATGCTGTTCTTTTCAACTGTGATTGCTTTATTTTCCTTAGCTTCTTTTCTAGCTATTTTGGGACCATTTTGATAGCAGTAATTATAGTGATTACATAAAGCACTTACCAAAATCACATCTACAAATAAGTGCATCCGGCCTCACGCTGACACCTACAAAAGCCTACATATGCTTTTCTAGCATCACAAGTCTTTGTTTACAACTCTACAAGTGGCCAGCACTTCACTTGAGCCATAACTATAGACTTTGATCCTAACTTAAATCTAAATTTCCAGTCATACTCCAAGTTGTTTGTATGTTAGGACAATGTAATTCGAGGGTCCACTGTGCTTGAGGACTGAATCAAAATGTTAATTCCTTATAGCAGTGCATGTCGTATAATAAACTGTTAATTCCATCAGTACTCTTGGATTAAGAAATTGG
>NDGM011177817.1:0-13283 GCA_002564305.1 Octomys mimax | reverse complement strand
TATCCTCTAGTTCACAGTTAGACGTCCTAACACAGGCTGCTGCTGGACACCAGTTGCTGTTCCTGTGGGGCCACAGCATGCATTCATATTTGCACACTTACTTCCTGAAGCACAGTTTCAGTATGAAATTGTCAGTTCTGCTCTCAAGTCATAGGCTGAACTATGCTACGTACTTGTAGCCACTAAGCATGAGTGGCTATTGGAATTTAAATAACTAAAAGGAAAGAGAAATTTCAAAGATTCCTGGCCCCCACTGTATTTCAAGTATTGAGTACCCCAGATGTGGCTCCTTTCTGCCATGGGAGAGAGTTTGATAGGACAGATCTGCCCTTGATTGCCTGTTTGAGGTTTGAGCTGGGTCTCCTGGCTGCTGGCAAATGTTTCCTGCGAGCTCTTCCTCTATCCTGTGCTTGCCACAAAGCCCTTCCTGGAGGTGAGCAAGGCACGTTTGGCTTAGGTACAGAGCAGGGACTTCGCTATGGCTGAGGGCCTCTTCTTCTCCACTCCCATCACCATCGCCACATTCCTTCTCCCCTCCTTCCCAAGTAGTTTACCGCCCCTCCCTTTCCCTCCCCTGTTCCCAAAGGAATCCATGTGTCTTCCTGAAATGCCTCTTGCCCCTGCCCTTTGATAACACCACCAGTGCCTACTATGGGTCTACACAGACCTCTGCAGAGCAGTCAGAGTCTTCCCTGGCTCCACATGCCCCTGCCCTTAGCGGACGCTCCCTTGCCAGTCCCTTCCTCCCGGCCACCTAGCTTGCGCCCACCTCCTCTCCTCACTCCCCATTCATAGCCATTCTTCACAGCCAGCTCCTATCCTCCACCCAGAGGCTGTGGCTTGCGTGACTCTGCCGTATCCTGCGATGAGATGAACACTGCTCAAGAATCTAGTGCCCACTTTACTTTTAAGAGTATTTATTCTGGCTATAAAATTGATCTGTTGATTAGAGAACAATCAGAAAACAAATGTAGTAAATAGTGAAGAAAATGTGAATGTTCTGTACAAGATAGTTACTTAATATCTTGTCTTTGGGAGGGTATGAATTTTTTACATTTCTGTGACCATGCTATATTCTTTATCATGTAACTTATGCTCTTGCTTTTCCACTGAATAGTATGTGTGATTTTTACAGATTTTCCAGAAATACTTTATATTGCTGATAATATATTTTATTGTGTAGTTTTATTATAATTTACTTAACCTTCTTTCCATTATTGGAAATCTAGATTATTTCCAAAGTTCAGTATTATAAATAATGTTGTGTCGATAAACTTTTTGAATAAAATGTTTCTATATATTGCAAGTTATTCCCCAAGGATAGTCTCTCAGTGCCAAATGGTCAAAAAGTCTCCATTTTCTCCTCTTCTCGCTCTTGCTATCTTAGGGTACCAAAGTTAAAGAATAGAGCAACAAGCATACAAACAAAAACCATTTAAAAACACCCCTACAATAACAGGTGAAAGCAGTTTCCTCCTTTAGCTTCTCTTTGCTTATAGTGGCTTTGAGCTTTGTTCCTCTGTATGACTTCTGGGCATTTGCATATCAAGTTGTGTCAATTTGGCTTTCAATTTCAAGCTATGGGTCTCATTTTTCAAAGTGATGAAAGTGACCAATAAATTGATCTTGTGTGATACATTTTCCTGTCTTTTCCTGTTAAACATGGAGACACCTCGCCATCTGCAGATTGAATAAATATTCTTTTTCATTGAAATGTTTTTGTGGTTTGGTTTTATATTTAACCCTGTGTTTGCATTCCATTACAAGAATAATGTCTGCCTGTCATGTGAAATCTGGGGAATGTGAAAAGGGACAAAGATGGAAAGAAGCCCGCCCTTTGGACTAGAGCTACTGCTGACATCGATCCACATGTTCCCTTGTACACTGTTTCCTGCTAGGAACACAGTATATGCATAGGTACATTTTATCTTTCTATAGATGAAACCTATTTATTGCATGTAATCTCTATCATGTTTTTTTAATCTCATAGTGATAGGATGTGTTTCATGCCAGTGGATAGTCACTGGTTAAGAGTCATGTTGATTGCGCTACTCTTACCACATGAATCTCTTTGGACTGAAATTCTCAAATTTTAATGCACATTTTAAAAACTGAAAAAATACACATAGCATGAAATTTATCATCTTAATCATTTTTCTTTTTAAGTTTGGTATAAGAGCACATATATTTAGGGTGTACATCTCATGTCTTGAAATGTATGCATTTTGCTTTTTATTTTTATTTTTTGTATTTTAGGGAAGGGTCTACAGGGTGTTCAGGGTCTCACTACTAGATCGGACTCATAGTGACCTGCCTGTTTACAGCCTCCCAAGTGCTGGGATTATAGGAGAATGCCACCGCACCCAGTCTTAATTGCTGTCTCAATGTGCCCTGGGGATGGGGCCCGCACGGCAGGCCCGGGGGGTCCAACCCTGGCCCCTCTGCCTGCTTATGGGTGCTTTAATCTGCTGAGCTATTTTGCCGGCCCTGAGATGTATACATTTTGAAGTGATTACTACAAGCAAGCGAATTAATATATCCATTGCTTCATATGCTTAGAGCAATTCTTAATTTCCTTCACATAGAAAAATTTTATAGAAGAATTTACAAATCTTTGGAAAAATGTGCTCAATGTCTTACTTCCAGGGATAGGTTAACAATAGCCAAGTGAATGCCATTCTAGAAAATTCCTGAATGTCTCTGCATTAACACATTTTGAAAATAAATTGACAGTGCCATATGTATAGTTTGTAACCTACTGTTTCACTTTAACGGAGTGTAGTGAACACCTTTTCCACCTCGATAAACTCATGTCAACATTATGATTTACTGATAATATAATTAGTGACTTTTCCCATCCTCCTATTACCATTCCTTCCCCATTTCCTTTGCCTAACAATGGTTTCTCCTCTGCTTTCATAATCACCTTCTTTAGATTCCACATGGTAGGGAAAACTTGTATTTCTGGTGCTAGTTGGCTTATTTTACTTAACATGATGATCATCTCCAGTAAATTCCTGTAAATGACATAATTTCTTTTTTTTCCTTATCTCCCCTCTCCTCCTCTCTCCTCTCCTCCCCTCCTCTCCCCCTCTCCTCTCCTCTCCTTTCCTTCATTTCTTCTTTCCCTCCCTTTATTGGTTTTTGGGGATAGGGAACATCTCACTATGCAGCTGAGGGCAGCCTCAGCCTCCTGACTGCTGGCACACAGGTGTGCGCCACCGTAACATCTTAACCATTTTTAATAGTTCAGCAGTATAAGCACATGGCTACTATCACCACTCTCCACACAGAACTTTTCTTTCTTGTGAAACCGAAACTGTTTCATGAAGTACTGCTTTCCACCCTGCCCCCACTCCCTGGCAGCTATCCTTGTACTTGGGGTCTCTACTTGACTACTCAGAGAAAGTCATGTAGGGGCAATCAGATAGCAGTTGCAGTTGGCCCTTTGTGACTGGCTTATTGCAGTTAGCACATGTGTTAGTTACTCTTCTCTTGTTGCTGGGACAAATACTCGACACCCAAACTGAAGGAAGGAAAGGTTGATTTAGCTCACAGTTACTGGAGGTTTCAATCCATACTCAGCTGGCTCCAAGGCAGAGTGGCACATGGCAGAGGGCAACCTTTCATGATGGTGGCAAAGAGCAAGAGCGCAAAGGAGGAGGAGCAGCAGCTCAAGCAGCTGGCTTCTCTTCCCACCTTACATTGTAAAGCAAATTCCCTGCCCCGGGGTAGGTGGAGCATCCACACCCACACTAATCAATCATAAACTCCAGAAGCCACCCCAAGACTGCATGAGGCTTTGGGGAGACAACTATACACAAACCATAACAGCATAATATCTTCAAAGCTTATCCACGCTGTTGCTTGTGTCAGAATTTCACAATATTCCATTGTATGTTTATACTGTATTTTGCTTATCCACACATCCGTTGATGAACACTTGATTTCTTTCTGTCCACCTTTTGCCTATCACAAGAAATGCTGCTGTCAGCATGTATGTACACACATCTGTTCAAGTCCCTGTCCTTCATTATTTTGTGTATATATTTAGCCCACATTCATCTCTAATCATTTGAGAGGTTGGGGTGTGTGGTGGATTGACAACTGGTGGTCAATATGTAGCACCCAACTGAACTGAACCACGTGGTGCTGGCTATGGGCGGCCACCTGAGGACTGTTGTGGGCAGTAAGCAGCAGAATTGCACAGGAAGGAGAGAGGCTGTTAGGGAGCTACTGGTTTTCCTGATGAACTCGGCTGATCTCATTGTTTAAGGAGCTCAGGACTTCATCACAGAGAAGGGCTGGGGGTTCACTTTGGGGGAGCTCTGCTCCTCACTTTGAGCACTGCGTCCTGGCTCTGGAGAGGAGGAGGGTGCACTGCTCAGTCTCTTGAAGGAGCTTGTCCCATTGGCTTTCCTGCTGGGAAGGCAGCTTCCCTCATCCTCAGAGGAGCTTGGGACCTCACGGTCACTAAGGATGGCTGTGGTCCTTTCAGGAGAGCTCTGGTTTTTACTTTGAGCACTGCTTCCTGGCTCAAGTTCAGATCCCTCAGCCTGCTAGCACAGATCTTACTGACACAGACTTTCTACCTTCCACCACTGACCTTTGGGCACATCTATGAAGCAGGCCTGCATGAGGCATTGTCCTGGGCTCTAGGCCTCCAGTTGGGCTCATGGCAAGCATTGTTATGAGCTCTAGGTCTTCAGCTGGACTCATGCAGGATATTAGGATCCAGGTCCTCAGCTGGATTCTTTGGTTGTTAGTATGTGGGGAGATTTCTGGCACTCTCTTTTTATACAATTCTTTGGGTGACTGTTATAAAATAATCTTATAAAATGTTTCCTGTATTGTATTGCTCCCCTTGCAGAACCCGAAACCATGATAAGGTGGTGTTGGGAGATGAGCAGGGTGACTGGAGCAGCCTCACCTTGCTGCAGAGCAAGATTTCTCTGGACAGTGGCAAGGGCTGGTTGTCCCTTTGGCACTGCCTTTCCACAGCCTGGCAGGTTCCCAAGCCAGCCATAATTCACTGTGTGAGGAGTTTTTTGCATAAATTCTCACATGGGTGCTCAATCCCTTCTCCTTCCCCGAGTCCATCCTGTAGGTGACAGATTCTCAGAAGAGTCTCAAATTCTGGCCTGGGATCTGAGATAAAACTAGAACCTAGATTCACCTTTTGGCCTCTCATTGCCCCAGCACACCGCAGCCTTGTGTATGGCCTTTTGTGGCTGAACCTGCTAGCACTCCTCACTGCACTGAGTGAGGAGCTCTCTGAGGTTCTCCCTTGGTTCTCTGAGGCAGTTTCTCTTGTCCACACATGTGAACCTGAAGCAGAGAGGCTGTCGTTAGTGCTCTTGGATCACCTGTCATGTTTGCACTATGGTAAGAGCCCTCGCTGCCCTCAGATCCCGCCTTTACCTGTGTGTGTCACGGCAAGCTCCAGCTGGATCCCTGTCTGCTTATTGACAAAATGCAGCAGATTCCACGTTCTAGCATGTGACGAAATACATAGTGGTATGGTAGGGATCCCACCCTCAAGAGTTTGCTTTGAGATCAATGTGTAACAGCTGTCACTTCATGTCTGGCCTGCGATCACTGTCACCTGTTACAGAATGAAGTAATTTTTTTTCTTTTGATTCTGGATTGTAAGTGATGAGTCTAGTTCTCTCATAGGGGCAGAGTCATGGCTGGAGAAAACAGGTAGTTTAAGTTGGCTCTAGACAGGGCGTCAGGGAGACAAGTCTCAGGGACCTGGCACGTGGTGATGCAGCAGAGCCCAGGCAGAAGGAACCCCATGCTAACAACGGACAAAGGGCTTCGGGCCAGTAGCATACACATCATGTGCCAGGAAGCAAGAGTTGGATGTGACCAAAGGGAGGAGCAACAGCAGGGGTTACATGCTTTCCCCTCTGTAAAAGTCAGGGACCATGATTAATGTGGATGAGAGGGTTTTGAGCAGGCCTCATGCTGGCATTTACAAAATCCTTGCCCTAATTTATTGTCATTTCATCTGTTTCCAAAAGAACCTTTTGCAGGTGATTTATATTTGAAACTCATCATTTACTTAACAGGTTTTATGAATTCATCTCTTCCACACTACTGAAATCCATACCCTTGTATTTGTGTTGAGTGTAGCAAGAGCTAGTGTCTGAATAAATCATACTAAATTTGCCATTCTTGTGTGCACATTTTTGCTGCTGTTTTGGGACTACTTATTGGGTCCTTAAAATAAAGGAAATCATTTAACACCATGATACCACTGTACAGGTTTGCCCCATTCAAGTGCCCAAACTGTTCCTCCCAGTGTTGGCCAGGGCAGCTGTGCCATGGGGTTTTGCCTTGGAATTGAATTCCTGAGGTTGGGTGGTAAGCTATTCCTGGGTGTAGAAGGGCCTCTAGGGCAGGGCATGCCTCTCCTTGTGCCCTGCTGTTACAGTGGAGAGACTTCAGAGGAGCAAGTAGGCTCACCAATCAGGCTTCTGTTTAGGAAAACCAGTTATGCAGTAGTAACCAGGTAAAGAAGGAAAGTGGGGGAGTTCTTGGGGTGCCCCCTGGAAGAGTGTCCACTTTGTTTCTTGACTTGGTGCATAGCTGAGGCTTGGTTCCTCTTTTCCTAACCTGTTCTTATCAGTGGCCTTGAAGATTTTCAAATCAGTGCTTGTTACACTGGTAGAGCAAGTGAGGTCATTAGAAGACAGATTCCCAAACAGGCTGAGGGCACTGGGTGCATCTCAGCAACTAAGTTCAATGTACATAACTTCTGGCTTGTTTATTGTGACCAGGCAATACATGTGTGTGATGCAAAGTTTAAAAGGCACAAATGCATGCAATGAAGACCCATTTTTCTCTTCTGTTCCTCACCTCAGCCTGTGTGTGGTCCTTAGAGGCAAGCATGCTTACCAGTTTCTTGGGAGCTGGTGAAACATGAAGAGCGTATATGTGGATCTAAGATATGGGCTCCAGAACTTAGGTGTTAGGGAGGGGTGACCCAAGGAAGTAGTGTCACACATGGAAACCTTCTGCATTTTGGTCAGTAGCAGTTATGTGACAGCTCCCAGGCAGCAAAAACCTATCTGGGGCTAAATGAATGGTATCTGGAGGAGACTTATGATTGCTAGCACCTAGACTGTATTTAGTGGCGCACACACGACTGTCACGGAAATGTGGACACACAGGAGCATTTTCAGAGGACTTCGCTAAAATGGGTAAGACCCAACATGCTGTGTGAGAAAGAGCTGAAGAAGGAGTAGTTAAGATTTGGGAGAGAATTTGGGAGTGGGCAGAGTTGGAGGTGGGTGGTTGAGCATGGCACAGTCTTGAAAAGTGTGAAGAGCCATCCTACAAGAGAGATTGAACTTGCTTCCTGTGGCTGCAAAGAGTTAGCATTGGACACTGGATGGCCGCTCAGTGGCTGAAATTTCCTACCTGGCAGTTCACAACTAGAAGGGCTCTCTCCTAGGTGTGGTGAGCACGTGATCATCTGAGGAGGTATGTAAGGCTCATCTAGGCCAGTGGTTTTCAATTGGGATGAATTTTGCTCTCAGTGAGACTTGTCAGTGTCCACAGTCAGTTTTGGTTGTCACAACTAAGGAGAGATTGCTGCTGGCTTCTAACAAGTAGAGGCCAAGGAGCATACACAGTCCAGCCCCTGGAAGTACTTGTCCCAGTATAGAAAGTCCCTACATGGGTCATCATTTGACAGAAGATTAGCATAGTAAAACTCTATGTCCCTGAAACTTCAATGCCTTGGGAATGCACACTCAGTGTTGACTATATGAGGTAAGTGGTCCTTTGGATATAGCCTTAAAATATATTTAAAGACGATAATACCAGCCCCACCCCCAGAGCGCCCTGATAGGGCAATTGAGCCTGGGCGTGGTGGCGTGCGCCTGTAATCCCAGCTCTTGGGAGGCTGTAAACAGGCGGATCAATCCGAGTCTGATCTAGTAGTGAGACCCGGAACACCCTGTAGACCCTTCCCTAAAAATCCAAAAAATAAAAAAGAAAGATGATAAGGAGCTTTCAAATACAAATGAAGACTTAAAACATTTTTTCTATAATAGTAGTTGATCAGATTTCTCTTTTTTCTTGTCCACAGAGACTCTCCCATCCAGATTCCCTTGCAAAGAAGAGGAATTATTCTAGGTGATTTATTTTAAAAATATTATATTCCTTTCCTATTGAAAAAGCACTACATAGCTGTCATGGAAGAATTGAAAAATATACCAAGGCAAAGAACATAATCTAACATTAATGTTTATTTGACATGTCCCTTCCTCTGTATGACATATTAAAAAATTGCCTCATATTCTTCCTTCCATGTGTCCTCTACGTCCTGTTTCACAACCTGCCTTTCATACTGCGTGCTTTCATAGAGTTTCAGCAACTCCAGCTCTCTTTGCCTCGCTAATTGTGAGAATTTGCATGGGGAAATTTCCTGGTGGACACAACTAGAAACCCAAGTTTCCTTGCTTTCCCATGACATCTAAGATGTGGAGGCATTTCTACAAGGTTTAATACCCATGATGCTGCCTTTGTTAGTCTTGGGCTTCACAATTCTGTTTGCTCACAATGGGCCTGCAGAGCCCAGAAAATGATGGGACCTAGACGTCCACCACTAGGCCTTGGAGAACTTGCGTATATGTTATCCAGGTTTCTGTCCCCACCTCGTGCCATTCTATGCCACCATCTCCTGTCACTGGAATATGCAACCATTTACTTAGTAGTCTCTGACTCTTGTTGCACCCCTGTCCAGTTTAAACATTTCTCAAGTGGGTCTTTGCAAAATGTGACACTATGTTATTGCCCCCTGCTTGCATTTCCCTGTAGCCCTCAAATATTTCCGTGTTGTTCCTTTACTGGGAGGACAAGCAGAAAATTCTTTAACATAGCCTTGGTGCAGAGCCTTCATGGTTTGGCCTGCATTGCAACCTGTCACACTTTGTCACCCAGACTGCTACTCTGTTTTGGGGATGTGCTTAACTCTGCACAGTCATCCTTCCCTGAAGCCTTGCCCTGGGTCACAGTTCAGCTGCCATATACACATAGCAATTCTTAGCTCTTAGCTCGGTTGTACATTTCAGTTCATTTGCCTAAGGATTTCATTTGTATTTCCCTGCTCTGCTCAGTGGGCTTAGACAGTTTCTGTTTTTCTGCCCGTGCCTTCAAGAACTTAGCACATAGTAATAACTGCAGCAAATATCTATGAATTGAATGAATGCAGTCTTTATAATAGCTGTACTTTTCTATAATTTTTTAAACTCCTATTTCTGACACTTTAGGTTGTTTCCAGTGGGGTGTGTGTGTGTGTGTGTGTGTGTGTGTGTGTGTGTGTGTCTGTGTTGGTACTAGAAAGTAAAGAAACTTTATTTTGAGACAGGGTCTTGGTAAGCTCAGAAGTTGCCTAGACTGGGCTCCAACTTTTTTAAAAAATAATTTTATTGAGAAACAAGTAGCAATGAGACAGTTTCAAAACAGATTAGTAGGACAGTCTCAATAATTAATACATTGGATATTGTTGTCTTCTTCACGGTCATTCATAGCACAAGTTGCAGACATGATATCCTGACCCTCCTGCCTCAGCCTCCCAGAATACTGGAATCACAGGCATTCACAAGCACATTGGGCTTCCAACTGTCATTTCTAGTAGAAACTGTGATGCAGGAACATTACTGTGAATTCATCTTTGTGCACCTTTGTGTTAATATATCTCTAAAGGATAAAAAAATAGGACTAGAATGTGAAGGCCAAAGGCCTAGATAGAGGACATTTGTCATGATTTTGGTCACCAGCATCATACGTGTCTTCCTCTACTTGGGAATTTCCCCACCGCATTATTTTCACAGGAGGCAGAGTCTACTTTGGACCAGCACAAGACGCAAGATGCTCACTATCCCTCTGCTCTCCTGTAGGTAGAGAGCAGGCAGGGGACTTGTCACCTACCTTCTCCCAGAGGCTGTAGTAGGAAGCACTGGCAGTGTGGCTCAACACCCAGACTCCACAGTGACAGTGGCTATAGTGTCCTGCAGTGGCAAAGGGCTATGTTGTTCCCATACTATTTTTATGGTATGCTTTTGGTTGTGATCATGACAACTGCCTGGTCACCCTGCTCCTTACCCACAATTGAGTTCTGTGACTGGCCTTCCATGAGATTCTGCTTGCTACTCAATAGCCTTTCCCAAACACACACACACACACACACACACACACACACAACCACACATACACACACAACAAAAAACAAAACCCAGCACCAATAGCAGCAAGAAACACCCCATATGTTTGAATTGACTGGAGTCAGTCAGGCAACTGGTGGCTTCCAACTAATGTAGTGTATGCATTTGAGACTGTGGAAGTTAATGCTAAATTGCCTGCCAAAGAGGTGGCACAAACTTACCCTTTTATCAGCAGGATGCAGAACAACCAGGCGTCTGTCTTTCCTCTAGTACTACTCCTATTGGTGTGCAGTGATCTTGTTCCAAGAGAGGAGGCATTTCCTAGCCATTTCTTTATACTAAGAGTTTGACCCAGCACCTGGCACGTTGTAGGCACTCCTATGTTTCCCAGTTGAATGGATGTAAAATATTGTCCTTAAAGAGACTGAGGAAGACCAAAGGCAGCACAACTGGAATCAGGGACCGGAGGTTAGGAGAGTGCCCACCCAGCTGCTGAGCCAAAGACCAGAGAGGTCTGGTCTCCCCCAAGGACTGGCAGCTAGCCCATCTGCCAAGTCCAACTGGAGTCCACCTCTGAGCCCAGACCTCAGTGTAAGGGCTGCTGCTCCCACAGTACTGCGCAGGGACCCAAGCGGGGAGATTTCAGTTGAAATGATGCATGCAGGAATCAAATCAGAGCTGGGAGCTGCCAGAAAGTCAACGTGGGAAGGAAGGCAGGCTGGTGACTGCCCGTTTGGAAAATTGCCTTTGTGTGTAGTGGGAAAGCACACACGTGTGTCAGGGCCCAGCACCTGCCTTCCCGTGGCTGTATTTTCCAATTCCTTTTTTCTTTGTATTGCTTTCAAACCAAATGGAGGCCGTGGCAGAGAACCTCTTGCCCAGAGCTACATATGTGAAAATGAAGGATATAGGAATTGTGTGTTTTTTAATAGGGGATCGGAAGTGCCACCCCTCATAGGCAATGAGGTGAGACTGGTGCTAGGTTAACAGTAAGAGGCAGTGGGCAGGGGTGGGAGGGATCCTAATCCCAGGGGATTTACCTTTCTCACACACCCCCAACTATTCATTTATGTCCTACCGAAGGGCAGAAGGAGATCGATTCTGAGTAGAGCTGCCTGTCATTCCATTTAAAAGGGACATTTCTACCACCACAGCTTGATAGAGAAAAATATTCACAAAGCCAAGTCCATCTAGACGAAAACATCTGTAAAACTGGGTCGGCAGATATGTTGCCCTTTGGCATGGTCTCGTCTGAGCTTCACAGTAACGGGCAAGAGCCTGTTTTCCAGGGGCACAGTTGGCTTTGTGCCTTGCGCTGCTGACCCCACCCCCACGGCCCGCCCGCAGTCTTCCACCCTGGCTTTCTGGACTCCTCAAACTCGGCGGCAGGCACCGCATGTGTTTCCGCTAAGCACCACTAGAGGCCGCTGTGGCACCAAGAACGCAGGAAGGGCGACCAGCTGGATGAGAGGGAGTCTCCAAGGAGTAATGACTGTCACACATACTGACTGTTCTAGAATTCTACTCCAGGATTTTAAAGACACTGTTATGAATTAACGAGAATAAAATACCCGGCAGATGAAGCTCGGGTCTCAGATCCCCTGGGGTTGTTTTCTAACTGCTTTCTAACTCATTTTCGCTCCTCTGGGACTAGGTCTCATTTACAGCCGAAAGGCACAAGCTTTATCTATGGTGAAATGTCCTCCAAAAATGGCACAAATGCTGCGGTTGCAGCTTGTAGGATTTATTTGCAAATACTTTCAGAAAACATGATCGTATGCTGTTTTCTCCATCAGCCCACGTTGCAGCAGGTACCAGTTGCCAGGAGGGGTACAGGAGCATGGCCGCTGATAAAAGGCAGGATGCATGCCTTGTTAGCTATGAAGTTCAAATGAACAACCAAAAAAGGCTTATTCTAAGTATTTTATCCTAAATATCACATGGGTCATGCATACTTGTATTAAAAAGATATTCATTGTCTCAAATTCAGATTTGACTCAGTGTTGTGTGTTTTTATTGGCAAAAACTGGGCCCCCTACACAGGAAAGGTGACTTGGCACTGTCCTAGAAGTTCTCCCTTGGACTCTCAGAGTCTCGGGGTGGTCAGCTGAAGCCGGGCACAAAGAATTCTATGCCAAGGTGGGTGGTAATAAGTGTCACACGTTTATATGGAGTACAAATAGGCTCTTAGGCCTGCCTCTGCGGATCGGTTTTCAGAGGAAGTGACTGCTGCTGTCACCGGAGGTAATCTACCACTTTCTCTTTTTGCCCCCTTCCTAATACATGTCTGTATAGGCACATGAATTTCAGGTGACTGCATTCAAAGCCCACAGAAAGGTGGAGTTCAAGTTCAACCAGTGGCCATCATGTGCTAGCTCTGGGAGAGCCTACACACATGCTGCACTAATATGAGCCCCAGTGCTACCACGACTGCCTGAGTCCGAGGTGCCTCTGGTCTGCAAACAGGGCCAGTCATGGAGTTCACTGTGTGCAGCCAGGGAGAGGGAAGATTGCTGGTTAGGATGGGGTTTGAACTTCTTTTGCTTTGGGATCCACTGAGAGGATTAGTGGGGCACACTTCTCTGTGCATCTCGGTGGGTTGTGGCATCATGGTCCGGGGGTCTGCATGACTTATTCCTTGCATGATCTCTGGGTTCCCAATACCCTTCCTTGCCATCGTGAACGAAGCAGCTCTCCTACGCTCATGGCTGTCTGCCCTGGTCCTTCAGCCTTGTAGCTGCCAACTGGGGTCTGAAGCTATGAGTCAGGTAGCCAGGATTAAAGTGGTCCTTTAAGTTATGTTGCCTAATGTGGTCCTGTGATGGGAAAGGGACTGCTACAGAAGACACTGCACATTAGGTGGCATGCCAAGCCACGTGGTCCTGGGCCTGATATAGTCCCCAAGGTCCCAACATGTCAATGTTCATCTCCTCTGACTGCTCACATGATTTAAATCTAGAAGGGTCCACCAAAGCCTCATGGTTGGAGGTAAGGACTTGACAAGATGATTGAATCATGGTGGTATTGTATTCAACCGTGCGATAATTCTCTTTCTTTCTTTCTTTCTTTCTTTCTTTCTTTCTTTCTTTCTTTCTTTCTTTCTTT
>NDGM011177816.1:0-17470 GCA_002564305.1 Octomys mimax | reverse complement strand
ATGTAGCGGAGAGAAAGTCTTCCTGCAACCAAAGGGTCAAACAGAATCGGCGAGCATACATCTTCACAGGTTCTTTGACAATGATAATGCTTTATCTATCAATAATAATCAAGGACTGCAGATGGCTTAAATCTAAATCCAAGTCTCTTCCGGAACTTTCATCTCCGCAGCCCATCCAAGAATGCATTAGGTATAATTACAATTTTTTAAATTTCTGATTGTAATTTCAATGCAAATAAGTGTCTCTCGCGCAGAATGCTTTCTCCCTTGTAAAGCACGCATCTGCTGTGTAACGCGCGGCTGTCTGGAGAACGCTCTAGCCTGGTCTAAAGAAGCAGTGAGGGGATTTCAACCCGGCTGGGCTCTGGAGCCAGTTGTTGGCGCTGTCCGTGGTGCTGAGGAATTCCCGGCTGCCGGCAGAATGAGCTCCACATCAGCAGTCTCCAAACTGCTCTCACTGATGCAGAATCCCAGCTAAAGTTGCTCCTCTCCTTCATCTCCACAGTTAGCATTTTCTCGTGTGTGAGAAGGGATTCAAGCAACATACCGTGGATGATGCTGATGGTATTGCCGGCGGAGCGGGCGTTAGGCTTCCGTGGGTTGTTGCTGTTTGTGATCCTCCGATCCTAGCCAAATCACCTCTACTGCCGTAGCAAACACCGTGTAAGTGAACTCATGTGTGGAGGAGGTGTAATCAGCCAGGAAATTTCATAGAAGGAGCTACAAAATTTCTAAAATAAGTTCAACATGATTCTGCTACTGGGGTCTGGATTTCTACAGGACCAAAATTGCTTCTTGTGTTGAATTTTGAAGACAGGTCCAAAGCATATTTCTTATGTGTGTCTGCTGTGTTTCTGTCTGGAAGGGTGGGAGACTGTTTCTTCCCTATGGTTTGAAATGGGAGGTAAAGAGAATGGATTGCCTTTAATTCATGCCTGAAAATGTATTCTTTGGTTGATTAAAGAGAAGCTGCTTTTCTAAAACATACCTGACCTTTTAGTTCATATTGGTCTGTGACCCCACCACCACCACCACCACCATTAACCTCCAGAGTGATAAGGTAAGTGTATCTTTTCATATGAGTTATGTTTGTTGTCTCAAAGAAATAGATGCAGTCATTTAAAATCATGTGTAGTAATATGGGGAGGGGGAAAGTTTAGCTGGGAAGTCAGCTTCAGTTCATCAGTACTAAAAATCTTGCTGTAACATATAATTTGATTTCTATATATTTTCTAAAATAGTGTCTAAAATTTCAATGCAGAAGCACAGCCATGCAGAAAGCTTTATTAATAATACTCTAAGAACTTTATTACATTAAAAAGAAATTTTTGTTTTCTTCATGTGAACTTTAAAATGTATTTTGTATAATAAAAGCATGTTTAATATTTATATAAAGTGGATATAACACCCCTATTTTCACCTTTAAGTTTACCTTTATCATAATCTACATATTAATGCCTACCTGTGGCTCACAAAGAGATCATTTTCTGTCTGTGTCCTCTGAAGCAGAGTCATATGTGCATTTTATATGGCTTATCTTACATGCACTGACAAATACTACTGGAATACCATAATGAGGCACAGTGGCTTCCTTTCCTTCCACAATAAACTTTCTAAATATGTGAGAGATGTGAAATTGCTTACTTTATTAGTAAAATATGTTTGTTTTTTCAGAAGCTTCTATTATGTTTATGGCCTCTCTAGTAATTTAGGAGGAAAAAATGCTTTGACAAAGGGAGCTTCCAGCTTCTCAAGTAGAATTATAGGCTTACGTTTTCTTGGTCTGTCATGACTCATTATTTTTAACATATTTTAAGAGAAATCCATCTACTTTATCATTACCTACTCAAAAAGAATTCTAATAGCAGAAAATCACAGAGGAATTCTAATATCAGACTTCTCTGAAAAGAAACATGAATATACTACCATCCATTTTACTATTACTAGAATTAGCATAACTTCAAATACAAGTACAGTGTAATAGTTCATGAAGTTTTCTAACGGCATCTTCATCTTCTCTAAAGTAATCTTCTCTGTATGTCAGACTAAAATATGAGTTTATCACTGCTTTCAGTATAATATGAAAATAAGCCAATGGGTGACATTTACATATCTGAAAATATCCTAGGTACAATTTTAATGATATGAACATCAAGTTGATACATTTGCACAGATAAATGAAGCAATTTACAACACTTTTTTCTTATCCACTACTCCTGAAGTCACAGTTTTCCTGGAGCCTTTGTGTGGCTTACTCTAAACATTTAAATAAGAGACCACTGCTAACATTGCACACTAAGTACTAATAACATGTGAAGTTACAGGGATCAATGTAATCCAACTAATTAAGACATGTTTTCTGTGAATGGCAATGCTTTTTCACTGTCTTAAGGAACTTCCTCAAACAGTTTTAGGATGATAGATTTGTACAAATTGCCTAAAGAATGATGATCTTTTTGATATATCAAAATAATTATGTTATCAAACATAATTTTGGTATTTATATTATATGGAAGCAATTAGTTCAAATAACAATACATGAACATTGGATTCAAGTTGCTATAAAAAATTCATAGATATATCCTTCCTGCCCACTAGGAGCTTACCTACTGAGTAAAATGAAGATGTGGACAACAAGAAAAATTAATGATTTTTGACAAATTCTTTTAAATACATGGAATTATTTTATATTATTTTAAATCTTGCTTCGTTTCTTCATGATGGCATATCTATGCACTTTATCATTTTTATGTTCCAAACTTTAGATCCTTGTTGACAGAAACAAGTCATTGATGCTGAGATCGTTGTTTCTCTCCAAATATAGGTATAAATAAGCAGGAAATATTTTATGCTGGCTCCTCTCAACTAGAACTTACATTGAAATATTGATTTATTCCCTTTTTTAGAGCTGACTTTTTTCTCAGATCTCTTGAACTTTGATACAAATTATGATAAAATGTAAGCATTCCTCACTATTGTACCTTAAAGAAAAATAGAGGATATTAATCCAAATATTAATGAGCTGTCATTAGCTACTTGTAATCACCTTTTTAGACTGAGTAAAATAACTTCTTAGAATTTAGACAAACTCAGATCTTTCAAATTCAAAATATAAAGCTGGAGGTTCTTATGTAAAATTACTCCATTGTAGAGTTTCTTCATTTTGGACAAAATTTTAATGCATATACAGTCAAGAACCCATTTTCCAAATATCATAATAAAGTGTAGATAGTTGCATGAATTTAGTCCATTTACTGTCTTAGTAGCTTCCAAATTGAACCCATGTAACTTAACAGCCTGGGTTTAAATGAATCTCTATTCTCTTTGTATATGTCAAATTGTTTCTTTAAATATTTGTTTTCAGCCTACCCTTCTTGTATTCCCATGGAAGGAGCTGAATATATTTAATATTAGGAGCACATCCAGAAGCCTTTGAGGAGGGGGATGGCTCTTCATATTCATGAAGCTTGCATACTTCTTTTGGTCATCCCTGGATTGGTCTCCTCTGCCGCCATCAGTCATGAAGACTATCCTGCTGATGAAGGTGACCAGACCTCCAGTAATGACAATCTGATCTTTGATGACTATCGAGGGAAAGGGTGTGTGGATGACAGCGGCTTTGTATACAAGTTGGGAGAACGGTTTTTCCCTGGGCATTCCAACTGTCCCTGTGTCTGTGCTCTAGATGGACCTGTTTGTGACCAGCCAGAATGCCCCAAAATTCACCCGAAGTGTACTAAAGTGGAACACAATGGATGCTGTCCTGAGTGCAAAGAAGTGAAAAACTTTTGTGAATATCATGGGAAAAATTACAAAATCTTGGAGGAATTTAAGGTATGAGTTACCCTCCATATTTATTGAATATTAACTTTTCATGTCACATGCTTAGATATTGCTACATTAAAGTCAAAGTTGGAAATTTATTTTTAACACTTCTCTTCAATTTACAATGTTGTCCTGGTTAGTGTAAGTAGTACCATGGTTGTTACATGGTAGTTTGTTGGTTAGTATTTATACAATTTCATAGTAACTTTTCCTTCAGAAATATTTTGCACATACTTAAATTATTGTGTTTCATTTTTTGCTCCTAAATATTTCTTTGGTGGTAGTATAAAGTATTTGTAGTGGAAAACATTTTTGTTTTTAGGTTATATGTCTATTAAATTAGCTTTCAAATTTTGTTAGTTTTGCTGTATTTGAGGTTGTTAGACTGCATTTGGAGCCATTTAAATATAGTTTTAGAGTACTTGTTTAGTGTATAAAAAATAAGTACTATAAAGTCACTGTGATCTTCACAGCAAGAGACAGAACTGGGCCTCATTTTAGGATAGAGTCCACACCTACTCTGCCTGTCTGGCTCCGTGCTCAGATGACTGCACAAAGAACTGAGGTTTTATCAAATTCTCTTAAAGGAGACTAATTTTTTCCAACTTATGCGCTATTCCTTAGTTTTTTAATTCTGTCTTTATTTTCAAGTAACTTGGAATTTATTTTATCTGTTCTTGTATTCCCTTCTCTCCAATGGCTACTTTAATTTAGAATGACCTACAAACCAGATATGAATCCTGAGGGCATGAGTTAATCCATCAAAATATCCTCTTTAATTGTGATGGCAGTGAGGGCCTGGGAGAATCTGTCATGCTGATAGCTTGATAGAAAAGGGTTTTATTTCATCTGACTAAGTTCTAGGACAAGGTACTCAGCACCATATAAATAAAAAGAAAATGTAGCTAATTTTGGTATGACTCTCATCCTTAATAGAAGAATTTCAGTGATTATTACCAGTGATTCAACTTTTCTTTCCACAAGAGTCAAATAGTACCAGATGTCTATAGATGGAAAAAAGGTCTTAACTGGTCATCATTAGAGTTCTCTGTGTACTGAGATTTTATTGCATTCAATTCATTCTGACTATGAGTTCAAACCAGTTCTGATTCACTTAGGAATATCTCTTCATTTTAAATAGATTCCTTAGAACATAGGGAAACTTGGACTATGTTTATGGCATCAACTTTCTTAGATACAAATGTTATTCTAGACTTTTATCTTTCATGTACTATAAAATTTTGTGGCATAACATTAAGAAGTAAAAAGTTAGAGGGGTGAGTACCATTATCATTATTGCTATAATATAGTAGTTAAGAGAATACTATTATGGTTTTACTAATAACTTTAGGATCCCTAAAATGCTTGATATGATTGATATTACCTAATTTTACTTTGTTGAGTACCTGCATTCACTTTCATATTACTTTCTGGTTAATGAAAATAAATCTAGGTACTCAACACATCATGGTTTTTAAAACCATGTGTACAATTTGTGTCAATATTTTTACTAATATGCAAAATATAAACAGAGTAGAATGCAAGAAAGGTATTGTGGAAACACGATGTCTTGTTTATTTTCTCTTGTTGCTGGGACAAAATACTCGACACCCAAAATTAAGGAAGGAAAGTTTGTTTAGCTCACAGTTAGTGAAGTTTTCAGTCCACTCTCAGATGGCTCCAAAGCAGACTGGCACATGGCACAGAGCAGCAGTTAATGGCAGTGGAAAACAGCAAAACAGCAAGAGCAAAAGGGAGGAGTAGCAGCAGCAATGGCAACAGAGAGCTAGTCTGCTCCCTTTATGTTGCATTCAGGCTACCCAGATTCATATTACTTAGTAACTGATATTTAATAAAGAAAAATTTTCTGATTGTATGAACTTGGTTAACTCAATTCTAGAAATGATAATAGTTTTCCTCCTACTCATTAGATTTAATTCATTCCAAGAATAATGATTATGTTGCTACGTCAAACACTATAAAGATATACACGAACAAAAAGTTGGTAATCCCTGCTCTTCTACGCAACATATCCCTACTATAATCTAACCTATGTTATATCCATCACTAGTATGAAAACATTGATATACACAGACTTTCAACCTGACTCTGTGGCATGAGACTTTAAAACATGTAAAGTAGGACAAAATATAAATACCAGTTAAGAGAAGAGTTTTGTCATAAAGAACATTCACAATTACTAGGACAAACTGAAGAACTAAGGCTGAGAAAGTTTAAATCACTTATCAAAAATTATTGAGTTTTGAACCCATTTCGAAATGCTACATTTTCTACTAAAAAAAAGTGTTCAACTTCTCAAAGCAGTTTGGCTGCAAGATCAGATTCACTAAGATTCAAATCCCAAATTTCTCACTGGGCTATAATATTTTGGAAGGAGCTATAGTAGTATTGATGATGGCTTAGCCCAAATATGATTCAGGTTTTTGAGGAGCAGGTGTTAAAAATATATAATGAATTGCAAGTTATGTGAAATTAGTAACATTGTGACAACTGACACATGAGACATTGAATAAATGATGGCTCTGGTCTCCACTGAAATCATCCAGAATTTACTGTATGTTCTAAATTCTTCTATGGTTTGTCCTATATTTTATATTGGAAGCTAAATTTAAAAGCCTTTCAAAGGAAATGATTCTAGTATCTTAAAAATGCTTTGCTTGTTCATACAAACTATGTAGCTCTGAATAAATGTTAGCCATGGTGTTGGTTCTTTTGCCTCTCAACTTGTAGTGAAAAAGTAACCAAATTTTAAAAAGCTATGATATTTACACACAAAAATTTTGATACATTTTTTAAAAATGAATTTAGTACAGGGTCTACAGGGTCTCACTACACTACATGGATCAGACTCAGACTCATAGTGATCCTCCTATTTTCAGCCTCCCTAGCGCTGGGATTTCAGGCGCACCCCACCACACCTAATCTCAGTCACTATCTCAGTGCACCCCCTGGGTAGGGCCGGCACAGCACACTGGGAATTGAACCCTGGGGCACCCGTGCCTGCCTAAGCAGGCACTTTAGTCCACTGAGCTATCTGGCCAACCCTGATAAGTTTTTAAAGAGGTTGTAATGGGAGATGTTTTCACTGACATTTACCCAATAAACATTTATTGTAATACTTATTCTACAAGATACTGAAGATACAATTAGATAGTAGGATATTTAAACATCAAACTATCTGCTCACAAGGAAGGCATGATTGGTATAAAAAGAATAACCAAAAAAAAGGAGCATTCAAAGGTAAATGACTAACTGGGTGTGATGACACAGGCCTGCAATTCCAGCACTTGGGAGGCTGAGGCAGGATGATTGCAGTGAGTTCAAGCTTAATCTGAACTATACAGACAGACCCTGCCTCAAAAAAAAACAGCCAAAGAAACAAAAAATGATGTAAATGACTACAAAGTCCTCATGTAATTTTCAAGGGATTGTAGTGTTCGAAGCCTATTAACATGGTAAGAAGCATAGTCAAGGGAACTTTTGTCCTTTTGATGGACAGAGTTAAGCCTGTCCTTTAAAAAGTAATTAAATTTAATCTGGCAAGATTGAAATTAGAGATAGGACATAGTGGTGCACTTTGGTAATCCTAACATTTGGGAGGCTGAGGCAGGCTGACCTCAGCCAAGGAGGAGTTTGAGGGTAGCCTGGACTACATAGCAAGACCCTGTCTCAAAATAATAAATAAATAATAAAATTCCTAAGAGGCAAGTCCTGGAGCCAAGGCAGAGATGAGGATGGATGAAGTCAGTGAAGAGAAGAGGGCATCTGACATGGCGAACATAAGTCTGACTAAAATGCCACCTAAACAATAGAGAGGTAAGCTTGGATGTGTGTGGATGGACATGGGATAGGAAAAACTAGACTACTATGCCAACATACTTCACATTATATTTAATTTATTTTACTTCCTGAAAAATAACAGGGAATAAAATACTGGTTGGTATGCTTAGAGATGACTGAAATAGGATTTTTTTCAAAGATTATTTTGCATCCAAGAACTAAAAAGAGGCCAAAAAAAAATGAATGGTGTCAGAAAGGTTATTAAAAAAAAAAAAGCATAGACTGAGGTGACCCACAT
This sequence comes from Octomys mimax, assembly GCA_002564305.1. Lineage (NCBI taxonomy): Eukaryota > Metazoa > Chordata > Mammalia > Rodentia > Octodontidae > Octomys > Octomys mimax. The sequence continues at coordinate 9,546 of NDGM011177816.1, read as the reverse complement.
ACAGAAAGATAGAAACTTTCAAAATTGCTTTCAGGATAAATGATAAATTCCCAAACATAGTCTGGAGTTTACTCATTGACTTCTCCAAATACTCAGACTCTTCGAGGCTTCCGTGTGTTTGCATACACTTTCTCATAGTGTGGGATACTTTTCAGCACTGCTTACCTGTGGAATTCCTGCTGGACTGTTCCCAAGGTTCCATTTAAATCTCACTTAAACTGAACCTTCCCCACCCTTTTGGATTGAGCCCCTCTACCATGTGTTCCCACCTCATGGTGGGCTTACCTATGTAACAAAGAGGAGTAATAAGTTAGACACTGTTAAGAGATGTATGTGTATTGTTCCACAAGTACTTCATAACAACACTGCGAGATTGATCCTCTCATTAGCACTGATTTACAAAAAAAAAAAAAAATCCAAAAAAAGTCATGAGTATAACTTTCCAATATCAACACGGACAGAAGAAAAAATAGTCTTCCAGTTCAGACAACCTTGCAGCCAAATCTAAGTGCCTCACCCATTGGAATTCCAGTTGCACTGGGAGTATGCATGTAATGTAAAACCACCACGGTCCTCCACAAGAAACCCCTGCTTCTTCCACCAGAGTGAGCCCTTCAACTTCCAGTACCCTGATCCACAGCAGGCATTCAGTATACTTTTTGGTCAGTGGCATAATGGTTTAGATTATCATTGGACACATGGAAAATCAAGTAGTTAGAATGCCTTTAAAACAGCCTGGTTTCTGTTTATGTGCCCATCACTCAAGCTTCAGATGAAGAATGCCTTCAGGTAGCTGAACACAACACTCACCGTTGTCACAGGAGCACCCATCTCCTGCTGTCTGCTCTGTCTCCCAGCCCCTTCCCAACCAGGCCCAGTCTTGGATGCTGCTCCACTCCAGTCACTGCAATGACTGCTCAGGGCTGGCCTCACCCTGTGTAGCTGCAAAATGCACATCACAGTTCCATCTCTCCTGATTAGCAAATTCAAATAAATGTAAATTGATCTACATGCATTATCTAATGGAAAGAATACTGCTTTTTGTAAACATTATGTGGATTTTTTTTTTCCATTTACTGATGAAAGCTTTGAAACTATATTTCTCTTTACTTTTTTTTGAAAACTAAATTCTCCAATGTTCTGGTAATATTGTATTAAGATAAAGGTCACTGTAGAGAAAGTTCTCTCATCTTTTTTTATGTGTACCCAGGCAGTATAACATTGGAACCTACTTTTTCAGAAATAAAATATATAGATAATAAATCATAATAACATTCCCTGCAGAAAAAAAGTTGATTAGAAATGTAGACTCTATCAGCTTTGACTCTGTACTTAACTATCTCTTGCTTAGTTTTCCAAAAGAGAAATAAGTTCTTACTCTGCCCAGTATTTTTATAACTGTGATGCTGCTAGAATTGGCCTTTTTGGGTATTTCTTCATACTTTGAAACTTGTACTGATTTAGTTTTAGGTCATACACTGAAGGTTATACTACATGCAGCTGAAAGAGGTCTGATTTTAGCTTTCACATAGCCTACTTTATTTTGGAGTGATTTCCTGCAGTCAACCGCCAGTGTCCCTAAATCAGGATTTGGATTTGCCCAAGATCTGACCTCACCTGCTGTCCCTGACCTTGGTGCTTTTTCACTACTGGTCAAAGACAGTTGATCAGATCTCTGATTATTATATATGTACATTGTTGCTTTTTTAAAAACAAAACTAAAAAAAATAAAAACAAAACTAAATGTGTTCATGCTGTTTTAATCTGCCTAGTTTTTGCCCTAAATATTGAATTTAACATTTAAGTCTGAAAAGTTGAAGTAAAGAGGACAAAGAGTGAACATTCAGATTATTTGGCCAAATCTATTTTTAAAAAACTATGTCAATTTTAGAATTGACTTGGTCTTTAATGAGTACATTCAAGGGGAGATAGGATTCCCAATTTTGTCATTAATCTACATCCCTGTCATTAATACCAGCATTATGACATTAAATCTATGCAACTGTTTGCACAGAATATTTTAATTTAGTTTTGTGGGAATTTTGTCTAGTTGTTTTGTAGCATGGAAAAAGGATAGAGGACAATGTGTTTGAGGAGATGAAGTCTAAACTTAGGAAGAAACAAGGAAAAATGAAGGCTGCAGGAAAGTCTCAGTTGAGAAGGCTATTAACTAGCACTTGACAAAACACAACTCACTGCACACCTCTCACCAACCAACCTGCCCGTGGAGCAGTATCTGTAAAAGCACAGGAACTAACTAAGATACTTATATGACCTAAATGAATACTAAAAACATCCTTCCCGATATATGAAGTTGTATTTATTCTGGTAATGGAAAAATGGATGGATTTGAAGAATATGGGTGAGGTTTTAAAGAACTCAAGACAATGTTTACAAAGCCTCATCAAACAAGTAGTGGTCACCCAGGACATTTTAAAAATAATATCCATAGAAGGTCTCAGGGGCCAGCCAAATAGCTCAGCAGATTAAAGCACCTGCAAGCAGGCTCAGGGGCCTGGTGTTCAATCCCCAGGGTTGCTGTGCAGGCCCCACCCCTGGGGCACACTGAGAGGGCATTTGAGACTGGGTGTGCTGGGGCGTGCCTGTAATCCCAGCTCTTGGGAGGCTGTAAATAGGCGATCACTATGAGTCTGATCTAGTAGTGAGACCCTGAACACCCTGTAGACCCTTCCCTAAAATAAAAATTAAAAAAAGAAAGTCTCAGAAATCATCCAGATAGCTGAAGACCTTGGTTAAAAGGTTGAGATTATTAATGCCAGGGTCATTTTCTCTGCCAAAAAAAATATTCCATTTTCAAAGCATGTTGGAGCTTTAAACAGGCATGTGGACTCTGAGTGAAGAATTGCTGCAAAATAACAGCGCTTACCTCAGCATGCTCACCTGAGACTCAGCCTCCCCAGGAGGAATGCCCAGGGCAGAAGCACGTATTCTCAGCAAAGGATTTTCCTCTTTGTGAATAACCAGGGAACCTCTTCTTAATTTGTATACTCTCTGGCCAATAACTAAGGTTAGTGATTATAAATTAATTTTATTAAAATAATTTTATGACGTTTATCATACACATTCTGTTATTGAATTGCGCTTACTTAGCATTTTTTAATTTCATAGAAATATATTAAATATGGGAAAGAAATCATATTCTCAAAATAATTTATCGGGCAAAAATTTCACTGGTAATTGAGAGTGGTCTTTTTCATATTTAACACTTTCTAAAACCAGGAAATAAAATAATATGAGAAAATGGCTTTCTAGTTATTCCTGCAAAGGGTGGAATAGTCATTTTGCAGTCTATTGCTTTACACATTAAGAGAATTAGTGGACAAGTGGCCATTTGGTTAGTAGTGTGTAACAGCAGTTTTTCATACTCAACCATTGATATTTATTGCTGTCCTTACTAGACGATGCTGCTATTAATGATGATAACTGTCTGATAAGTATGACTGTTAAGATTTGTGACTGGGCTTCTGTCCTCCATGTACATGGAAAAAGTGGTGTTTGATTTGTAGCCCCATCTAAGATTTGCTCAGCTTGTCACCGCTAGTCACTACCTCAGACCTTGTCACTGCTGGTGACTACTGCAGACCTGAGGGTCGCCTTCTGCAGTTCATATATCATAAACATTGTCGCCTGTGCTACATGGATGCATGACAGTGCAAAGCTGAAAGCAAAAGCAGTGAACCGGGAATCTCCCCTCCAAATTTTAACTCTTAATTGTACAAGGTTTGAGTGATGCTAAAATTTGCCTATCTTTCTGTAAACAGTGTTTTACTTACCAAAGTAGACTTCAATATTGACAAGTATGTTTCTTCGATTCCCTACATATTATTTAATAACTCAGAACTGCATATTTGCCCAAATTTGATAGACTAATTATTAGTCTGTATAAATTGTTCCATACATGCACTGATCTGTGTGCATCTGTGTGTGTGTGTGTGTGTGTGTGTGTTATACTGGGAGTATTTTTATCTTACTTTAAAAAAGTTATTTTAAAATCAAGTGAATCCTTTGATTCTATTCCTTCTTAATCATACTGACTGTATTTTGACTTTGTTTTGTTTTCCTTCAGCTTGATTTATACACCAGGTAGTGTGTTTTATGAAGGGCAGCACAAGAGAAACCTATCAGTATATTTTTTATTTGTGCTTTGCCAAACTCTTGAAGAAGGGCTTGAGACAAATAACTGAGCAGAGATTTGAAATGATCAGTGGGTTTACTTTCTCAAACAATGGCTCTTATTAACTGGGGACGAGCTGACTTTAGAGTTTGTATTTTGGAGTTTTCTTATCACCACTGATTAACATCAGTAATTTCAGACTGACACACCATCATTGTTGATTTTCTTGCCTCTAGTCTGTTGTATAGCACATTACAAAAAAAGCCATCTTTGGAAGAATTTAATGATATCATGGAAAGAATAAATAAAATACTAAGAAAAGTCACTCGTTCATAAAAAGTGTTCTGGTGATCTTACATTATAGTTGTATGAAATTACCTAAAGCAGTAGTTCTTGTCCTGTTTGACATCAACAACTGGTTTCCTGAGTGACAGTTTCTCCATGGATTGGGGTTGGGGTAGGGGTTTCAGGATGATTCAAGTGCATTATACTTACTGTGTGCTTTACCTACTGTGGTTGTTACACTGCAAGATATAATGAGATCATTATACCACTCACCATAAGGCAGAATTAATGGGAGCCCTGAGTTTGTTTCTCTGTAATTAGATGGTCCCATGGGCAAAAGGGGGAGACAATGGAAACTGAAATGTGTTTGTATCTACAATCTACTCCATACTTTGGCCAATCTACTCCATACTTTGGCCTGCCATCAGGTACAGCTTGCTACTGATTGATAGGTTTTGAGAAGTCAGTGAGCAACTGGTTTATTCTGGTATTCGTCTCTGTATATGTAAGACTCTCTGCTAATGCTAATCTGTATATGCAGCCTCAGCCCAGTGCTAACATTAGTGCCTCAGCTCCACCTCAGATCATCTGGCACTAGACTCTCATAAAGAATGTGCAACCTAGAACCCTGGCCAGTGCAGCTCACAGTAGGATTGAAGCTCCTGGGAGAATCTAAGGCCACAACTGACCTGATAGAAGCTGGGGGATGAAACATTCATAGCTTAACTGCCACCTCACCTTCTACAGCACGGTCCCTAAATGAGTGTTAGGGAACACTGGTCGAAAGGATATAACAGTACACTGAATACAACTCTGAATTTTATTTATACTACGTCACATAATCATGAACAAAACTCAATATATTTTTAATGCTATTTGGTTAAGATTTTTGTTTTAAAATTGATCTTTTATTATCATTGTTACGGGCTTGCATTAAATTTCTCATCTGTGAACTTACATAAAATTTGTTTATTCAAAAACAAGCTTTATGAAGAAAAGATAGGCCTCATTGTAAGTCTTTCCTGCATTTCAGAAATGACTAAGAAATTTAGGGCTATAAAATAAATTTGGAATTATCCTGTGCTAATTCACTTCTTTTAGAGATGATCAAACAAAGACTAACAGCAGCTTAGTGATAACAGCACAGTGACACAGGCATTATCTGTAAAAGCAATATTAATACGCGACTTTCCTAGAGTCTTTTTTTCTACATTTTAATACCTTCAGGTGTAACAAGAAAATTCAAGCTGATTTTCATCTTCTTTCCTAATAAACATGTTGGATTTAAACATGTTGGATAAAAAAGATTTGTTTTAGCCAATTGTCTATAGAAATGTAGTATTAGGACGAATCGCCTTAGCAACCCAGACTTACGAGCAAATAAGAATAATATAATATTGGCACATCTAAAATTAACCTTTGATACAGACTGAATACAGTTTGTGAAATAATCCTAAGTTTTCAATGGTTCTAATAAAAAAGGGTTCTACCATCTAAAAATGAAAACTTCCGTAATGAAACCAAATAATATTGATCAAAATAAAGTTTTAAAAATTAGATTAGATACCATTTATTAATTTTCACTGAAGTTATTTATACTTAGATGCAATAGAGAAACTAATCATTCTTGCTCATATATTTTGATGATTTTTTTTTTTTAAGAACTAGAGTCCATACTTTTTTCATTCAGCAAATACCTAACTCTCACTACATGGCAGGAATGGAGTGCACTAAATGGAAGGGCTTGCAAAATTCTGTAGCGCTGTGGCTTGAAAACAAAGGCATATCCCTACGCCAGCTGACAGGCACTACCTCCTAGGGAAGAAGCGTAAAATCCCCACTCCTTGACCTCTCCTGCGTGCATTTAAATTGCCTAAATATATATTACACTGAAGTTTCCCAAGCTTTTCTGGTTAGCTGGATTTGGGTATTACTGACATAATATAGGCTTTCCCAGTATGTTTTCTAAGAACGCTGCATCCTGTGAGATTCTTCGTAAGGATTTCCAATTTATTTTCACAGTTTGTGAAATGACACATCTTTAGCCTTTCTTGGAAATGTATAGTGCACACCAGAATACTGAGATCACTCGATTATACTTAGAAGATGTTTTGAGAACCAGTATGTATAGTTCAACCGCTCAGAACTCAACTGTGTGGGAAAAATTTGATTTTGAAGCAGTTTCTGCCACTTACCAACGCATGTGACCTCGGTGTGTAGTATTATTTTCTTTCTGTCTCAATGTACAGAACTACAAAATAGAAAGCATAAGAGAAGTGACTTGGCACAGTATGAGTGATTTACAAAGGCTATTTGACATTTTTACTGTTATTACTACTAACTGTTAATCTAGGACTCCACAAATTTATGTGACAGTGGAAGTTCTTATCAGAATACCTATTAACGCCTTAAAGTTCATACGGGTTCAATGGAACAGTTTAAGAAATATCTTGATAGGCCGGGGATGTAGCTCAGGGGCAAGTACCTGCCTGGCAAGTGCAAGGTCCTGAGTTTGATTCTCAGTACCAAAAAGGAAAAAATAAATATTTTGCTAATGATTCAAGGTAGTCTAGTTCCTTTTACTCTTATAAGGAGTTGGTAATAATGATTTGCCTCAGCTTCTCTTTTATTGGTCAAGTTAGTTGAAATTCCCAAAATTGCTACTTATGGCACTCATTAATTTGTGTTATATAAAGCAACTGGTAGAAAAAACGGCTTTTTCAGAATAATAGTAGAAATAATATGAGCTATATAGAACCAAAGGGAGAGGTTGATTCACTACAATCCATCGGCCAAATCAATCCACAATCTCTTTGGTAACTATAGTTTTATTAGAAATCAGCGATGCTTGTTCATATAAGTATTACCTGAGGTTGCTTTTTGGACTATATTTTTTTAAAAAGTTTACTGACTGTTGATTTAGACTCAAGTTATTCTTCCCTTATTACTTTCCTTAAGTTGTACTGTCACCAAATCCTTCTTTGGTACTCTTAAAGGTTACAAATTATTTTGGATACTGGTACATATTAGATTCTGTTTCACTAGCAGTGGTCTCAGAGTTCGTTCCCCCTTCTAAATTTAAGAAGACCTACGTGTTTGCTTATCTTACATGTGTCACATATTTAGCAGCAGACTCCAAAAAAGTACAGCCTCGTTTTTTGCACTATGTGTAATCAAAAAACTTACTTAACGTTTTCAAAGGAGCTGGGGGTAGTAGTGCACACCCCTGATCTCAGCATGTGGGAAGCAGAGGAAGGAGAACTGTTGTGAGTTCAAGACCAGCCTGGGATACAAAGTAAACTCTAGACCAGCCTGAACAGCATAAGACCCTGTCTTAAAAAGACAAAAAATAATAATAATAATTCAGATGAAATATATAAGCAGATCATAAAATTCCAACTTTTAAACATCCTATGAACTCTTTTTTGTTCACGTAGCAACTTAAACTTTACACATAATTTAATGTACTATAACAAACATATTTAGTGTTATATTAACAAATGAAATTTTTTATACATCCTGCTTGCTCTTCAATCCTTTATTTCATTTCTAAATTTATGTTTGCAACTTATACTTTGAGTCAGATGAATACATATCCTGATATGGATAAGTGGAGGGTCTTATGTACTGAAATACAGAAGTCATCAAATTCACATTCTAGGAGCTTCTAGTCTCCTCCTCAGAACACAAAGCTGTGTGATGGAGAGTGGCTCACGACTGTTCTAGGAACTGGCATCAAGAAAGAAGTAACAGGAATTGCAAGACAGGAGGTTTTAATGATTTGGAAGCCTTTTAGACAAAATGGGAATGTTGGCAAAGAAAAAGCTTGCCTATGGAAAAGTGTCCACAGCACAGGGTGCAGAGAATCAGGACAGAGCAGGGGCAAGTAGGGAACCTGTTCACAGTACAAATTCCAGAAAAGAAAGCTAGAGCCACCAAAGGAGTTGGGGATATGGGAGTAACAAAATTAGATCTGTGCTTAAGACAACATAAACCATGATGGAGAATTCTAGGATGTATTTTGCAAGTATGTTGACTCACTGTTTAATTCTAAGATATTTTATTTTGTTTTATGAATAAGAATACTAACATCCAGAGAAGTTTATGCCTTCATTCTTTTCACTACAGCTACCCTCATTAATCTTGCCAGCTTTAGTGAGTTCACCATACACTTCGTGTAAGTGATGGGGTAGTAGTTTGTTCATTTGAATACGTGTAGTTCTTATATACTGTTCAACAGATGTTTGACTACATCTTTAATTCTATATTTTTTTACGGAAACATAATGCATTAATGACATGAAGAAAACTCTTTGGGTTGGGGAGATAGCTTGACGGTCTAAGTGCCTGCCTGGCAAGCACAAGGACCTAAGTTTGATCTCTGGTACCACATGCCATGCAGGCCACTTCTGCACATGCCATGCTGGACACCCAAACTGGGTGTGGTTGCACACACCTGTAATCCCAGCACTGGGGAGGCTGAGACAGGAGAATCACTATAAGTCTAAGTTGCATAGCAAGACCCTGTATCAAATAATAAATAAGTAAACAAATATTTAAAAAAGAAAATCCTTCCCCTGCTGCACAGGACTTATTGATTTGATTTTTAAATACTCAATACCAATAGCCCAGGAACATAGAAGGTAAATTCCCATCTAGTCAAACAAACTACATTCTGAAGGAAGTGAAGATTAAACAGGATTATTTTTGTAGGCTTGAGGATTACACCAAAAAACTCTAATCAATAAAATATGAACTTTTAAAAAGAATATACAGATATCTCAATATGTTTAGGTGCAAACTCTTCTGCTATAGCACTGTAAAAACTTCTAGTGGTAAACTCATGAATTACTTTTTCATTATAGTGAGAAAATAGCCTCAGCTTTCTGAAACTCCACTTCTCTGCATAGCATGCTAGCTTTGCTGTTCTCTAAAAATCATCAACACATTAAAGCTGTTCAGTTTAACTTTCATTCTCCCCATTAAAAATAAAATTCTACTGAAATAGCAAACCTTTGACTGTTGAGATTTAGAAAGCTTCATTAAGAAGAAAAAGGACAATCACAGTGAATACTCCATCAGCTAATGTGATTTTTTTTTTTTTTTTTTTTTTTTTTTTTTTTTTTT
>NDGM011177808.1:0-16066 GCA_002564305.1 Octomys mimax | reverse complement strand
GGTGGGCTGAGCTGGCCACATACACACACACACACACACACACACACACACACACACAATAAAAATAAATAAATAAAAATGTTTAGAAACAGACAGACCAAAAGCAAAAGCTGGGCTAGGTGGTCGCTAGTCTGCCTGATGGGCAAAACTAATTCAACTCACAACAAATTGATCCTTTATACTTTTGCAAAGTTTATAACACATGATGCAAGGTTGCCTAGCAACTAATAGCTGGCCTGACCCAGACAGGTTGTTTTTCTCAGGACTGAGGTAGCTTGTTTGTTTTAGGTGCTGAGGCACAGTCCCACCTACATACATTTGATCAATTTCCTAGCTTCCTCTGGCTCCCTACCCATAGGCTCCAGGACGCCCAAATGGGCACCCAAATCCATGGCTGCTTAAGCCCCTCGCATAAACAGTGTTTTTGTGTAGAATCTACACCCAGCCTCCTGTGTATCTCAGATCATCCCTACAGGACTTAGAATACCTAATACCGTATAAATAGCCTTTGTACCGTATTATTTAGGGAATAATGACAGGAAGGTCTCTACATGGTCAGTACAGTTGCAGTAATGTTTTCTAATATTTTCTACCTGTGGTGGGTTGAATCCTCAGATATGAGACCCAGGGCTGGGTGTACTACTGAAATTGTTATCCCTGTTTCTTTGTGCTCTCTTAAAAATATACACCTACCAGGAAAACTAAAACTTGTAGGGAGGTCATGTTATTTCTAGTAGGTAATGCTGTCCTAAGGAATCTATTAGCTCACAGGGTGGGTATGGAAGGGGCTTTGAGAAAGCAGTGCCAACAACGGCAGAGTGGCCGCCGGGCTCCCGTTCTTACAAGCCTCTCAGCCTGACCCCCAGAGCTTCTCTTGGCTTCCTCTGTAACATCAGCGTGAGCCCCATGTCCACCCTGCCAGTGTACTGAGTTCCTCTGGCCACCACCTGTTTCTGACTCACACCGGCTGTGTCCTCCTCCACACCTGCTGCCCCGCTGCTGGGTGGAGGTTCCGTCGGGCCAGTCTTGGCCTTTGGTTTGATCTTTGCAAGTCTACAACATCCACCTGGAGCTTCTTGCTAGAAAGTTATAGCAAATCCTTGAAAGTGAAGTGTGTATTTAATGGTGAAAAACTGCATTTTATGTAGGTTGCCTTAACACTGGAAATGTCCAGTGGGAAATAGAGAAAGTATGTGGGGTTTATTCCAGGCTACGAATAAAAGAAATTAAAAAGTCGTGACCTTGCATTTTTATTCCTTAAAAATGAGGCTATGGCTAGCCAAATATCTCAGCTAACTAAAGCACCTGCTTAGGCAGAGTGCAGCAGCTGGGGTTCGATCCCTGCTGTGCCGTTCTGGCCCTGCCCCCAGGGCACACTGAGATGGCAATCGAGACTGGGAGTGGTAGCGTGTGCCTGTAATCCCAGCACTTGGGAGGCTGAAAACAAGAGAATCTCTATCAGTCCACTCTGTGTAGTGAGACCCTGTAGACCCTGTACCTTGTGGACCCTGTATTAAATACATCTTTAACAGAGGGGCTATGAATCATAATATAGAGCGTTGTGCTTGGGAACATATATTAGCTATTTGTTGTTATGTTTTTCCTTGAAATGGGGAAAGAAGTTTCTGGGAATTGAACCCAGGGCCTTTGCACATGCTGAGTGCAAGCTCTAATCCTAAGCAAAGTCCCCAGCTCACATTTTCTTCTTCTTTTTTTTTTTTTAACATTTATTTATTTATTTATGTGTGTGTGTGTGTGTGTGTGTGTGTGGCCAGCTTAGCCCGCCAGGGGTGTGCTGGGGGATTGAACTGCGGTCCCTGTGCTTTGCCAAGCTTGTTCCAAGTAGGTGCTTTAGACCACTGAGCCATCTCGCCAGCCCCCACATTTTCTTCTTATCAAGGAACCAACAATAAAGCAGGAGCTTCCAAACTGCAGGAGGTAGCAGGCATCCTATGCCATTTCTGCAACAGTGCCCTGCTTATTCATACCTTGACTTCTAAAAAAAAGTTTTCCTTTAATAGAAAAAAATAGAATTACTGTAAATGGAGACACTGTAAGAAATCCTAATAATTTATTGCTATATAAAAATTAGATTTGGGCTCAGAGGGTTTTTGCAATATCTGGATGTAGAAAAAGTATATTTACAAGGCTTCAATTGAAGCGTACACAAAGAAAAATAAGATTTTTCATGCAGAAGCATATTGCAGAGATTACCCATGTGGGATAACAGTGTCACTGTGAGTCCTGACTGTGGTCACGGGTTAATTTGGAAATTCTCATCCCTGTTATTTAAGCCCCACTTCTGTTCATCTTCCTCCCAGCCCTGCTCTCTAACCTCACCCTGGTCTGTTTGCGTCTGTTTCCAGCGGGAATTTGTGCATTTCTTGAGTTCCTGCTCCATTCGCACAAAATGGGAAATAACACAGTACATGGGGGATCTGGCGTAGCTCCTGCGTTCATCCCACAGAGGGTAAAGCCACAGCATAGGCGGCCATTTCAGTACCAAGTGACAGGAGCTCGGGGAGAGAAATCCAAGCAAACCAGTCAGAGCACAACTGAGCCACCTGTCACAGCAGGCCCTATGTGGCTGGGACTTTTGCTGTTGTCTTTTTGCACTTACCTTGTGCACGTCCCAACAGCCCAATGCCTGGTTGATAACCTGTCTCTCTGGAGGACTCGGGAGCTTCAGGCCAGAAGAGGTTTAGTAGAGGAAGGAGACCTACCTAGTAGCACCCAGTCCAAGGCAGCATCTCCCTGCTGGGTTCTGAGAAGTGGGCAGGCAGCGGGCGGAAGCGGTATCTGCTCCAGGTGGAGCCCTCCGTGGAAAGGACTGGATGGGCGGGGCGAGGAGGCCAGGTGCACTTACAGCACTCTAGCACGAGGCGCTCTGCCCGTGTTTTGCCTCAACTCTCCTGAAAAGCAAGCCCTCTGTCACCTTGCCCTTTTCATGTCACCTATGTGTCTTTGACAAAACCTCGCCTCCTGCTGCATAAACTGCTGGCCTCTTTCCAATTCAGCCATCAATAAGGTTCAAGAATGAGAATAAAGAACATGCTGCCGAATCAAGGAAGAGGACAAGGGACAGGCAGAATTCCCTGTCCTGTCTCCCTGTGTGCCTCCGTTCCCGGGGGAGCTCAGCAAGAACCAGTGCTAAATGTAGCAATGGCAGCTTTTCTGTGCCAGGAGATGAATTAATAGTCCTGTTTGAATGAGAGCAGGAGGAGGCTGGATATGAGCAAAGAGAGGATGCCAGCCCAGGCAGCAGGGAGCCGCACCCGCCAGGGCTCCGGCACCTCTGCCTGATCTCGCCTCGTCCCTGGCTTCAGCTGCCAGCCCTGGAGCTGCCTCCCAGGGTGGAAGAAGCTGCTCAGAAAAGCCCTTGGGGCCTTCCACACTCCAGGTCCCCTCAGTGTATCATACCAATGCCCTAAGCACTATGCAACATCCTTGGGACACAAGACTTCCACAAGGGTGGATTTCTACCTTCTACCTACAAGCCTATTGGAGTATCACCCCTTAAATTCCCTTTTCTTTTCTGTTCAACGCAGCTACTGTCTTTGTAGGTGTCTTCTGAAAGAGTTCGATACACCGCATTACAGCATCCATCCACATCCATGTTTATGGCAGCAATATCCATAATAGCTAATCTTGGAAGCAGCCTAGATGTCCATCAACAGATGAAGGGTTATAGAAAATGTGCTGCTAACACACAGTGGAGTACTACTCTGCTATAAAGAAGGATGAGCTTGAGTCATTTGTAGAGATGTACCTTGGGCCCATAATCTAAAGTAAATAAAACAGACTGCTAAACTTAAAAATAGTGCATGATTTCTCTTACATCAAAAACCAAAAATATAAATAAAAGGCAATAGAAGACAGGAAGATGGGGCTTTTCCAAAGGGAAGAAGAGAAAACGATGGCATGGAGAGGGAGGGGAAGGGAAGGGAAAGAGACAGAGAAACAATTAAGATGCCACACCCATGTACCAATTCCCCCCAGGCAAGTAATCATATGTACTGCAAGCAGAGACTCGAAAATAAATGTTGAAAAATAAAATAAATTCCCTTGGCAGCTGATCTGCTCCCAGGGTCTTAGCCTCCCCCTGAGACCTGGAGACCAGCTGTCCTACCGTCCAATGCCATTTCTGGTGGTACCAGTTTCACTGTGGGAAAGTTAAGACCAGTGAGAGCTGGCTTGAGGAAAAGGTTGAATTGCCAGCAGCAGCAGAAGTCCAGAAGGCACTGGACTTCAACTTCTAAACCAAGACCTTCACCACTACAAAAAGAAAAAGAACTCTTCAGGTGTTGCTGAGGCTAAAGCAGGCAGGGGTTGGTCACTGCTCCTTTAGGAGGGTTTTCATGACTCCGAAGTCTGTGGGTAGAGAGTCCCTCAAGGACCATGAGGGCAGGAAGGTCCCTCTGTGAAGGCAGCTCTGTGAGGGCAGGGTGCTGCCCACACCTAGGCACCCAGTGGATACGTGGCCACCCACCATGCATCAGCCTCTCTGGAGGCCTCAAAGAACCTCCTGTCCCAAACTGCAGGCTGCTGAAGGGCAGGAGGCTCAAGCACTTTGGCATAAGTCTCTCCTGGAGTCTGTATTCCTCCTGGAGAGAGAGTTCAGCTTGTGTCTGAAGAAGGATCCTATGTGGAGTCCCTGGTGAGCACGGAGACTCTAGTTTCCCTCTGAGCATGCTCCTTATGGGAGGATCGGGCAGTGGCTGGGGGGCTGTGGTGGGGAGCAGTTGTGCTAGCCACAGAATTTGAGGTCTTTCCAGAGCAGGGAGTGTGGAGCCAGAAGATATTCCTGGCTGATATCACCTTGCTGATGAAGGGGGCAGGGAGGAAAAGAGGAAGAGAAGAAAAAGGAAGAAGAACATAGAAGAAGGAGGAGGAGAAACAGTGGAGAAGGCATGATCAAGAACCCCTCAGCCCTGGCTTTGCCGTAGGACAGGTCACTGAGGCCCCGTTTCAGGGCCTATCCCTCTGTCACTGCTCTGTGCCCTACACCTCCTGGACCAGTACATCCAGCCCACCCTCTGCTGTCATCTCCGTCCTTCCCCGTGCCTCCTCCTGGGCTCTCTGCCCATGCCTTCTCCACCAGGAAAGTAAGCGAAGAGAGGCTCCACCACACCTGCGTGCTAAGTCTCCAATAAAGAACTTAAATTCTTCATTAAAAACATGTGCACTGGGCTGTCTCTAACCGAAATGTATTTGCCAAAAGTCAGATTTTCTTGGTAAAAGATGTGAAGAAATAGCCAACTGTGGATTTTTTCTTTACTCTTTTATGTGTTAGGTTTTAATTTGTAATTTTAATTGTTATTTAAGTCTTGTTTTTATGAGCCCATGTTTGCAGTGCTAAATGAGTACATGTGTCACCAGGAGTTGCCACGTGTACAAAACGCATCTTGGCTCTTTCCAAGGCCCCTCCCCTTTCTCCCAGCCTCCTCCCTGCACGCCCTGGTTTCCTTCCCATCTTTCTGCCTGAGGAACTTGCTCCCTCAGCCTTGAAACTGTGGTTTCATAAGCAGAGATGCAGCCGAGCGAGGCCCTGGCTCTCTCCAGTTTCCTCCTGCTGCTCTGATTCCGTAGGAAGCGTATTTGCCCCCCATTTTTAGTTTTTAAAGTCAATTTGACAATGAGTTTTAAAGAACATGGTGAGTATCAGTTCAAGTGTTATTTTTAAAAAAATAAGCCTTTGTAGCTATTGTTACAATTTTTCAGCTCACTGAAGATGGATGTTGAATGCATTCCATCCAAGTTTTGTCTCCTGGATGAAGGAATGCATGTGTACACCTGTGCTGTTAAAGCGCCACTCATGTCGTTGTCGAAGTTGAACAAAAACAAACCAATCTCCAACAAAGACACTTTATTTAGGAATAAACAAGAGGATGTTAATCCAGGACCCACATGTACCAGTGGAAGCGGCCTGTGATGTGTCCGGAGAACAGAGAAGTTTGGAGACTTATTAGGGCAGAGAAATCCAGACAGGTTGTTCTGAGAGGAAAGTTCCTTGGCGCTTTGGGTGTCTGGGGAACTTGCAAGCTCTGATTGGCAAGTGGTGGCAGTCACTATGTAAAGCTAATCTCAAGGTCATACTTGGCAGTTCCTTGACAGCTCCTAAGTAAAAATAGCCTTAAAGACAGAGCAGGCTGGCTGGGAGCTCAGCTCCGTGAGTTAGTTCTGGAGCGCACCCATGGCCTGGGTGTCTCCCTCTTCGACTCTGTGTTAGGGGTGTGACAGGAGTGATTCTGCTTTGTATAATGCATGCTCGCAATTCTACCCAAGTCCTGGATACACAGAGAAGAGTAAGGTCAGGAAGCCCTTGCGTGAGGGGGCTGAGACAAGCTTGAAGACATGATTGCAACACAGGGTGGCAAGTTCACTCTCAGATATGCTTTATAAAAGGCGATTAACTAAGGTCCCTGAGTGTGCAGAGCATGTGGCCTTTGCAGGGGCCTTTGAAGGTGAAGAATAGTGGAGAACAGAGAGTAGGGAGGAGTGGTGGAGGGGCACTGTAAGGACCTAGCCAACGTGCTTCAGACTTGGGTGTCAGCAGGGATCAGGAGCAGCTCAGAGAGCTGAGGCTGACTTGGGATGAGCCCACCATGCCCATGGGAGCAGCCCGCGTGGAGAGTGAAACTATGCACTGCAGCAAGATGAGTCTAGAACTGCAGAACGGACCAGGGGAAAGGGTGAGTGGTGAGTTAATAAGCTGGCAACCTGACTCTGTGGGGCAAGGGACAGAGAAAGCTTCAGAAATACGCAGACACCGCCAGGTGTCTTGTCCTCCAGAGAGAGGACAGAGGAAGTCACAAATCCCTGTGCACATGCCAAGCTGAGTGGAAGTGCTGCTGCTGCAGCCCTGGGTACTAAATTCAGGAATGCAAGCTGGGTTTGCAGTAGGGAGATAACTGGATCTGATTTCAAGCAAATCAAGGTGTAGTCCCATCCAAGCAAGATTAATTCAGTCATTCAACTTCTGTGTATTTTGTGGTTAATCTATGCTGGGCATTTTGCTGAAGATGCTTGAGGAGATAAAAGGTGATTCCTTCCAGAAGTCACAGTGTGACAACACCAGAAGCACTGTCCCCATGGAGCTGCACATGGATTGTCATGCTTGGCAGTAGATGAAGAGTGAGAAGCACAGAAGGGAACTGATGGCAGGGCCCAGGGGTCATGGAAACCTCTGGAAGAGTGGCCAGCAGGGGAATCAGAAGAAATGGGAGGTCAAAGACAGCCAGGCGAGTCATGGAAAATACACAAGGAATAGGCCAAGGAAAGAGTGGGACACAAACCAGAGGAACCAAGCAAGACCAGGAAACGAAGGTCTCCACTCCACCTGGCAACGGAATGTCTGTGACAGCTTGAGTGTGTGTGGACAGGTCTACACAGCTGTCACTTGGAAAGAATTACACTTTTGCTGATCACAACTCTGAGTGCTTTGCTGAGACTTTGATGGGTGCTTGGCCACAGTTTGAACTACTTTGCACAGGCAGAAGTGGTCTCCTCTCCTGCTTCCACCAGACCTTCAGCAGTAGTAAAACTTAGTGCTGAAAACGTGAGTGGCCTGGGAGCTGTCTGCAGCACACTCTGGGTGTGCCTGCATGGGTCATGGAGGTGTGATGTTGGGTTCTACACGGGGCCCCTGCACCTGTCCTCTTTGGCACTGTTGCCCTGCTCTGCTTCCCAGCTGCTCTCAATTAAACATCTTTGCTCTGCCATGCTATCTGCTGCTTTTGCCTTGGAGCCAGCTGACCGTGGACTGAGTCCCTTCAAACCTTGAGTCGAATTAACCCTCCCCTCCCTTAGATTGTGAGCGTTGGGTATTGTATCTCAGCCGTGGGAGAGCTGACCGATGCATCATCTTGGGACCCTGGATCAGGAGTGGCTGCTTTGAATTTGGTACATCTGGAGGCTGCCATGGTACCTAAGAACTTCTGCCATTGAGATCATTCCTTCAAGACTGTTGTTGGGGTTTTTTTTACTTGTATTTTATGGAGGTATAGGCTGGGAACCCACTAGGTGGAGTAAAACTTGGCCCAGCCCTTCACCGTGCCAGGTGACCAGCTGCACAACCACTCAGATGTGAAGGATACATCTTAGCAGAGACACAGGAATAGAGACTGTATCACACCATGGGGATGAGTTCCATGTGCTCAGAGAAAACAGTGACTTCCTTGGAGTCATGAGCTGGGTGGTAGTGGAGGAAATATTCAAAGATTTACTTCTTACTCTTCATAAAAGAGTGTAGACCCGGAGACCAATTAATTTTCTGCCATTTTAACTCAAAACTGTAGGTCAGCATTCATGGTTTACCTGAAATAGGAAAATCAGGAAATCTTCACTGGAACAAGATCCTGTCTGTTTCCACCTCTACCCTCCCATTTTCCATAGACCAATGTAGGCAGGATTTACAGTCACTTCTAGAATGATGACTAAATTTATCACAGTTATCCTTAGACAGAAGTAGCACTATGCTGCAATCAAAATATGTGTCGAGGACCTGCAGTCGCACTTAAAATTTTTCACATGAATTACTACCTCAGCGTTTGGATTCATTTTGCCACTGGAAAGTCACATAGATGAATGTGTAAGATGTAGAACAAGTAACAAATGCTTGATTCTGCAGTTTTACTTGTCTTCAACTCAGAATACACTTGATGCAAGGCCATGGGGAAATGCTGCCACCTTCTTCGGGGCAGATGTGATTGGTCCAGGTGGCCCTGTCTCCAGGCCAGTCAGTGGGACCCTCACCCTGCAACTGATGCAGCAAAATTTCTTTTCCATGGTTTGGTACCTTCTGTATCACCTTGATCTGAACAACTACCAAGAGGATGTAAATGGTAGCCAGAGAGCCAGGCTGCCTGGGTAATCTTGTTTCTTATTGCAAAATCCAGTTGTGTGTACCTGAAATTAGTTTAGAATATTTAATATACTTGGCTTAATTCTCAAACTTACTCACTTTTAAAAAAATAGTGAATGAGTCTTGGCATGTATGAGGGTTATTTTCTGACATTGCATTTATTTGATTTATATAGTCAGGCCACCTGGATTAGTGTATAATGAAAAATTCTGGAAGTACCAGCTTTAATATGCAAAGTATTACAAAAGTGGTAGTATTAAAGCTGAATTCACAGAAATGCTTTCTTTGGAAGATCATATACCAATCTGGCAATCCAATGAGTGGCTAATAGGATTTTTTAAATAGGAAACATAGATGTCTTTTCCCTTTTTTATATTTAAATAATCAGTTTGTTACGTGTGAAGCATGGAGTGTTAGTGGGTCAGTGTAAAGCCTCCAAATCACAGGTTAAAAATCCTGAGAGTGTATGTTCCAGAAACTGGACCATTCTTGGTTACAACGCTGTAATAGCCAATTCTGGATTGGTCCTCATCACAAGTAAAGGAGCCAGAATGATCTTCTTGGTCCACATTGCGGAGGACAGAGTTGTTAAAACTCTGATGAATTGTAAATAACCTCATGGATGTCCTGAACAGAGAGACAGACAGGACTTGGCGTGGCTTGGCTTGGCTTGGCTTGGCTTTGCCTTGTTTTGCTTTGCCTTGTTTTGTTTTGTTAGGGATTTTTTTTGTCTTCAAGATATTTTTGGGGAAGCTGCAACTAAATGAACCCAGTGGACAAAATTTTCATTTGTACATCTTAGGCCTTAGTGCTCAGTGCTATGCACTTACCTGGGAAGCAGGTGATTCTCCCGCTGCAACTAATCTTGATATAGCCTGTGTAGTCAACTCTGCCCAGCATGTGATTCTACAGATTGGAAAGACATCAGAGAAACATGTATTAGTCACAGAAGGTAATTATGGAAGTGCTTTAAAGTGAGAATAACCTCATAAGGATATATACTGAGGCCAAGATTATGGTTCAGCACAGAAATTTTGGATTCACAAATACTTAGTGGCTTGTCAAAAATACTGATGTCTATGCCCCATCCAAGACCAGGAAAACAGAAATGCCTGAGGATAAGGCCCATAAATGAATATTTTGTAAAACCCTCCAAGCAATGCTGACCCCATTAATGAGAACCTGTAAGGCTTTGCAGTTGATCATGGGTATTCACCTGTGTCATCTTATTTGAGTCTTGACCTTCATCTTCCCCTTTTAACAGTAGATGAGCTAAACCTGAGGAGAAAACTACCCGAGCTGTCCAGCTATTCTGACCCGAAGCTACTTGAACTCCATCCAGCTCTTACTGTGTTATACAAGGTTCTTAAACTTGACTGTGCATTATAATCACCAAGAGAACTTTCAAATATCTGGACACCCATGTTATACCTGAGACCTAATATTTCGGAGTGCACAGGTGGGGTGGGAGCCTGACATCAGTATTTTTTGAAGATCTTCAGTGGATTCCAATGTGCAGTAAAGTTCAGAAATGACTGTGCTGTGTTATAAAAGCAATTCGTGAAGGCTGGCATAACTTCCCATACATGAATTTTCTATTTAAAAGATTAACTTGGTGCTCTTTTTTAATTCTAATAGTTTGTTCAAATAAGTCTGTTAATTAGGAACCCTCCTTGTAATTAATTCATCAATAACAACAGCCACAAAATGCAGAACCTGGTATTTCAAACCAAAGAACAAATCTTCAGCTAATGTATGTGTGACCTTTCTAGAGCCAGTGAATTCTTACCATCAATAGTTATCAGTTAAATAAGCAAACCATTAGTCCTCAAACAGAATAGGCAACTTATTTATTAATTTGCTGCCAGTGAATTAATACTCATCACCATCACGTATTTGGGCCAAACCCCTATGCATACATATCACTTCCCCTCTGGTTAAGTACAAATACCTCCTCAAAGAGTAATCTTCAAAATGAATGTAATTATGCATCAAAAACATATGCTAATAATTATTTAAAACTGTAAAACATGCCCATCATGGAATCTGTACAACCAAGAAAACCTCGTGTTCCCAGTGAGTATGTTCCAACCTCTCTCTGCCCACCAAGGAAAAGATCATGTTCTTTTTCACACACTGTTCACCTTCATTCAGCTTGGGAAATTTGATCCTTTAGTACCAAGAACATCAAGTTCAGAAACTAATTTTCTAGAAGTCCTTGTAACAAACAAAGACAAGAATTTTAAAACCATCTTTGGGGACAATCTACTCCCAGTAAAGTACTACTTCTAAGCCTGTGTTGTCTTTTGATAGAAATGATAGAATACATATAGCCCTTGTTCCCTGTGATTCTTTCAAGAAGAAGCAATTTTCAAGTCTAATGTGTTCCAGAAATACGACTTCATCGCTGTGGCCTGCATTGCGCTAAAAGAAAAAGATGGAGCTTTTTCCTGTTTTCACAGTCACACGAACTGTGTCTGGAATTTGCATTTTTCTGAGTGGAAGAGCCAGGAGAGGTTCAAGAGAAGAGGACCCAGTGTTCCTGTCATTGCACTGAAGAGGTCCCTCCAGGCTGCACAGCTTCCCTCAGCCAGAATTATAATTCAAAGAAAAAAGAAACAGCATCCATTTCAAAATACATCATTTTTTCAGAAATTTCAAGTAACCAGTGATTTACTGTGAGCCTTTAGCACACTTAAGAGGAATGAGCAAGAGATAGATTAGAGTAGCAGGTGCTCAGATGTCCCTTGCCAGGTAATCAGCACTTTATGAGACATGCTACAAGGCTACCCAGGGTTCCACATTCCTAGGACATGGCTCCTGAACCCATTGTCCCAAAAATACGTGTTCACCTCTGCTTCCCAGTTCTTGCATGAAGCCCAAGCTCACATAGCTACTGTAGCGAGATCATTCGCTGACACATGTAACTCAGGTAAAACAAGCCTTTGCAATTCTGGCCCCCGCCAGGATCACCAGGAGAGATGTGCAGTTGCACTGACTCTTTGACCAGAGCCTGCTCTCCCCTCTTGCAGCGACTCCACTCTCCAAGTTCTGAGGGCCCTTGCTTCCCAGGCCTGTGCAGTGCATTCTGTTAGGCAGAAGTGCAAATACATTGCTGTCAGAAAAAAGCAAATGGGCCGACGGCTCAGACTGAGTAGGAAAATCATAACCCTCCCCCTGGAGACTCAAACTCCCTCAACTTCTGACTAGGAGTTTGAGCCTGGGTTGTACAGTAGCAAGGCAGCTTGCCAGGAGCACCTGTTGAACACTTGGTGTGTACATTATCATGCTGAAATGGTAGGTTGGCACAAGTAACATATCACTGTTTCACCTGTTTATTTTTACTTTTTAAAATGTGATTGTTGGGGCCGGGGAGAAAGCTCAGTAGAATATGCACTTGCCTGGGTTCAAGCAAGGCAAGCACAAGGGCCTGAGTTCAACCCCCGATTCTGCCAAAAAATAAAAAAATAAAATGTGATTGTTGCAAAATGTGACACTACCAATGTGGCTTATGTTATATATCTGTTGGACAGCCTGAATGATGGCTGCAGCTGACTTGGCTCAAGTAACTGGGAGAATTATTAAAGAAAAAACATACTAAAATTGTCAAAAATCAGTATTGTCGACCAGCATATCAGCTCCTTATCAATGCTTATCAAATTATTCCACAACTTAATGACTTAAAGCAACAACTTAATGGCCTTAAAGCAACACCTGTGACATCATCATTTCAGTGGGTCAGCAGTCGAGGTGTGGCCTCACTGGGTCCTCTGGCTCAGTGTCTGTCACTGATACACATAAGGTATCAGGGCCGTGGTCTCCTCAAGCTTCCCCTTCCAAGCTCACTCTCATGGGTGGCAGCAGGATTCAGATTGTTCAGGGCAACTAGGGCTTGAATCCCTCTTGGATAGATTATTCTTTATGTATTTAGGACAGGGTCTACAGAGTCTCACTACCCAGATTGGACTCCTAGTGATTCTCCTGTTTTCAGCCTCCCAAGCGCTGGGATTACAGCACCACTACACCCAGTCTCAACCACCATTTCAGCCTGCTCCAGGGGTGGGGCTGGCATGGCATGCTGGGGATCAAACCCCGGTCCCTGCACTGGCCTAAGCAGATGCTTTAATCTGTTGAGCTATCTGGCCAGCCCAGGCCTGAGTCCCTCTTGGCACTGCCTGAAGGATGCCTGTCACTTCCCTGCTAGGGGTACCACTCCATAGGACCTGGCAGCCTGCATCAGCAGAGCAAGCTAACATGAGTGAAGGAGCATGCTTGCAGCATCCCATAAGACAGCAAGGAGGCAGGACCCCTGGGGAGCCTTCTTAAGAGCTGCTCATCACAGGCGGTCCCAAGAGTCCAGTTTGCCGTATGCTTGCCCACCTCTTGCTTGCTCTATTGGGTCTAACATGCTACCTGCATGCTGGCTTGTTAATGCATAAGGCAACGCTGAGATGTTCCAAGAGAAACTACAAATGGAAAGACTGGAGAACAAGAGTAGGAAGTGAGCAGATAAAGACAGGGATGGAAAGGAGATGTTTCACTGAATACCATTTTACATTTATGAAGTGTGTGTGTGTGTGTGTGTGTGTGTGTGTGTCTTGGTGCTGCTGAGTGAACCCAAGGCTTTCTGCACAGTTAAGCACTACACCCCTGAGCTCCACCTCCAGACCCATATGTATGTATGTATGTACATTATCTTCTTTTTAAGAAGAAATAGCATGGGAGGGGCTGGGGAGATAGTTCAGCAGTCTGAGTACCTGCCTGGCAAGTATAAAGACCCAGGTTCAAGTCCCAGTACCGCATGCCATGCTGGCCCTGGAACCAGGCATAGTGGCACACACCTGTAATCCCAGCACTGGGGAGGCTGAGACAAAAGAATCACTAGGAGTCCAAGCAAGACCTTGTGCCAAATAAATACATAAATAAATGATTTTTTAAAAAATACCAAGGGGAAAAAGGAAATAACTTAGCTCTGTTTCCCAAGCATCCCTTATTTGACTGCTACCCTTATTTGGTAGACAGTGGCCCACTAGAGTGGACTGTGTCTCACTGCTTCCTCCAGGACCCTGAAGACAGCTCAGGCATGCCCTTGTCTAGGTAGCTTTTTCTGTCCCCCTTCCCCAGTCTCCAAGAGCATCTCTATGCTCTATTGTTTATTCCACCATGCTAAAATCACTGGATTAGCAGCTCTGTCCCCTCCTAGCTGGATGCCCCTTGATGGCAGGTGCACAGCCTTTTGGGAGCTTGTTTCCCAATGTCTTGGGCTCCACTGGTTGAATGAAGGCAGAGATGAGTAGGACCTCAGCTCTCCTTGGGATCCTACCCTGTGGGGAAGCAAATGCTGTGGTGGGATCCTTAAGGAATGCACTCAGGGTCATGAGGGAAGTGTCTCAAGGTCAGGGCCTCAGATGCCTGCCAGGCCACCAGTTGTCACACACTGCCAAGGAACCTGGGGGCCATTACACATTCAAACATCGGCCCAATATGAGCCAGTGCTAGCCTCCTAGGTTCCCAGCTCCCTGGAATGATGTGAGCTTAGCTCTTGCGAACAACTGCCGAAAGGAAATGTCAGGTGCCACCTCTAAGATGAAAATCACCCTAGGCAGATGGTAGCACCAGCCCTGCTGAGCAGTGGGCTTGAGGAAGAGTGAAACTGGATGTCCAGCAGCCCCTCCCACAACCCGAGTACTACTAGAGATGAAGGCTTGCGGAGTACCTGCAGAGGTATGCTTGCATAACAAATAGGCTATCAATTCAGCCTAATTGCTGGGATATTTGCATATATGAATATGTTTAATGGGGGTTCATAAAATTTTTCTCTGGTAGGTAGAGAAAATAGCAGCTCCTGCCATAGACACAAATGTGAGCATTAAAGAGCCCAATTAAAACTCCAAATTTTAAAAAGCCATTAAATTGTACCAAAATGAAATGAACTTTAAAGGACTAAAGGATGCAGAACTTCTAAGGGCCCCAAACAGCAAATAATTCCAGGGAAATCCTATTAATTAAAAACCACCACTCCATGAAATGGCTGTCATTACACTGAAGGTGGTTAATGTCCCGTCCATAGTACCTGTGTGGGGTATGTATTAGCTTCAGAAGCTGCAGCCATCTGGTAAGGAAGGGGAAGCTGTTCTTTCTGCTTCTAGAAACACCTAGGGCACCAAAAAGGTGGTCACCAGCTATGACATAACTTTGCCTCTTGCGTGGCGGAAAACAAATACTGGTCACAGGAAAGTTGCCAGCGTTGTATTGGAGACCTGCCTCTCGTGAGAGCAACTGAGCTTACCTTCCAATAAGATAGTTGGTTCTGCTAAAGTTATAGAAGCTAAAGCAAAACAATTTTTTGATGTACATATTTGATACAGGAGTCCCCCTGCAGCTCAGACTCATAGTGATCCTCCTGTTCTCAGCCTTCCTAGTGCTGGGATTATAGGCTTGTGCCACCACACCGGGTCTCTGTTACCAGTTCAATGTGACAGGGAGCTTGGCCAGCATGGCCTGTGGTGCTGGGGATTGAACCTTGGTCCCTGCACTTGCCTAAGCAGGCACTTAGTCTGCTGAGCTATCTCGCCAGCCCTGAGCATCACAGTTTTGAGGTACTGAAAAGTAGGCAAAATGAGTGTTGATCTGACTGTCATGAGGCAAGGGAGCCAGCCCTAGGTGGCAGTGTGCTTTCCACAGATACGTGCACATGGGCACAGGAGTGCACAAATGCAGTGACAGTCTGGGGCTTGGATGCTCTTGGATGCTGGTGGCAGCGGGGTATGGTCCTGTTTGTCTTTTACTTTCAGGAAGGGAAAGATCACTGGAGGGAGTAAGAAAGTGGCATGCGTGTCCTTGGTCTCAGAACTTCCTAGTGATGGTCCTGTCTTATCCTTGCCTCTGTAGAGCTCAGACAGGGTCCTCCCTCCTGGTGTGGAACCAAAAGCCATACCATCAGTGGCTCATTCTTGATCCCCTGCCCTTGGTGTTGGGGATGTGGGGTAACAGGCCTGAGACTGTAGGTTTAAGAAATTCTTAAAAGTGCATAGAATCTCAATGATATGTTAAAAACCCTGCTGTGTCCTTTAACTGCCACAGTTCAGTTGCCTGGGTCTGTCTCTGCTGCGAAGTCACCGCAACCCCCTCTCTTGAACATCCCTGGCAGCAGTGTGACAGCTCTTCTGTTGTCAAGGCCACAAAGCCCAGGTTTCTTTGTGC
>NDGM011177805.1:0-11141 GCA_002564305.1 Octomys mimax | reverse complement strand
TGATAATACAACTACAGAACTAATTTTGAGTGCATAATGGACTTATAAAAGTTCAGTTACCCATAATAGGCTATAGCCAGATGTTATATAAGATAGTAAGGTTTGGGGAAAGTACCCTAATACAACAGCACTTTGAAAATCTAATAAGAAATACATGCAAGAGTGGAGCACTGTGTGAAAATTGAGTACATATGGTAACTATTAATTATTTTCCTGCTATTTTTTTCTCAGCATTTCAACCACAATCAACTCTTTCATCCTAAGCAACTAACATTACTTTGATTTGCAGGGCTATATTTAGTGATGGTTGAGACTATAGAATTATAGCATCAAAAAAAATGGAACTTTAATCTATCACTTAGTTCCCTCATCTCCCAGGTGTCCCATTCTATTGTCCATCCCATCTTCCCATGAAGGCAGGGTTTCCTGTGATCTCCAGCAATTTCCATGTTACTAAAATAGATGTAGGATAGTGTTGAAAATATTTTTTTTTCTGGGAAACTCTTACTATTATACACTTGAATGTACTTTTTTTCTCGTGTCTCTGGCCATCTCTGTTCCTTTGCTTCAAATTTGCAGCATGATTTCTCTTTTAATTTTTTATAGTTGAGGCTTAGTTTTGGTACTTTACTTCCAATTTTTCACAAAATCTGCCCCTGTACAGTACTTCAATTTTAACTAATATAACATAATGTCTGTGCATTAAGCCATATATCAAATAGGATCATGGAAACAAATATTTCAAAGACAGTGAATATATGAAACCAAACTCCTAATTCTATTGCGAAACAATAAATACATGAGTCCTCTGCTAGAAGTCTTTCTTTAAATCAACGTTAGAAATCTCCTGTAATCCACACCTGAAATCCTGTTCTCATACTTCATACTTTTTTCTCCAAGCTTTACAAACCTTCGCAAAATATTATCAAGGTCTTTCATCTCAGGACCAACTGCTTTAATCCAAAGATCCATCATTTATTACCTTAGCTAATAAAATAATGCCCTAGCTATTATGTCTATATTGGGTTTGGCTAATGTTGTTCAAAAATATGCGGAAAGAGAAATGTTATAAAAATTCAAATACAATAATTTAATTTTTCAATTATGTAATAAGTATCAATATCTATATATTATTACTGTAAGTAAGGACAAGATCCTTGACAAAACCTATATAAAAGGCATTGTATTACATTTCCTAACCACCAAATCGTGTTGCCTGCTTACATGGCTATTTAGGTATCAGTCCCTTTCTGCACTGAGTTTGTACACACTGACTTGTGTTTCTGAAGTAATATCCTGCTTTCTCCTCTCTGGTGTTCACCTGGTTCACAGGTTCCTTAGTTTCTGAAGTTCAAATACAAATGCAAGTCCTCAATAAACCATCTCCTGGGCACTTAGGCCAAGCCCAACTCTTTCTACTGATCATGCACCTTAAGGTTGCAGAATTCTTCTCAGATGAACTTTCACATTGACTTTAATGATTTTTAATTTTGATAATGTATTTTGTACATCTATTATGTATTTTATATTTAAATTCATATATAGTAAAAATTTATTTTTATCAATGTATTCTTTTTTATTTATTTCTTTATTGGATACTGAGTCTCACAATGCAGTTGAGATTCATAGTGATCCTCCTGTCTCAGCCAATTAATCTGTTTCATTGCAAACACACAGAACTGTAATCTGGAGATGTAACAGTTGCAAAACAAATCAATCCATATTAGAAAAAAGAAACTTATAACTGGTAAATTTATGAACATTAATTTACCATAACCATTTGGAAGCATTTCAATAAGATAAAGGTAGTACTTTAGGAGGTTTTAATAGCAACTCTAGTTTTTATCCTTATTGAGCACTGCTCCTTTACAAGTATCTTTACTTCATTTTTTTCTCTATACTTTTTGTCTTTTTCTAATCACAATTGAGTACTTATTCCAGAGCTCTGTGCATCATAGATTTTTTTTTTTTGAACCGGGGATTGAACTCAGTCCTTTGCGCTTGCCAGGTAAGCACATTTTCTACTGAGCTTTCTCCCTGGCCCTGAGCTATCTCCCTGGTCCCCAATATTCAATGGTAATGTGCATTTTAGTACTTTAAAGTTATATGTTTTGAGGGAGATAACTCACCTACATAAGCACTTGCCTGGCAAGGGCAAGGTCCTGAGTTCCATCTCCGGTACTGCAAATAAAAAAAAGTTACATGCTTTTGACAAGCTTATTGATTCCCTGTGATTTTCAGTGGTCTGTCATGTAGAATGAGAAACAAGGTCATAGCTAAACCACATGTTACAAAGCTAGGTTGAAAAAGAAAACAGCTTATAGAGGTACTTTTAAACAAAAAAATCAAAATTAACAAGCTTGTCAAAATCACTTGAACATGTCTATGTTATTGTTGTTTTGTAAAGAGTATAAGAAGAAAACCTATAAAAACAAATTTGATCCAGGTGAGATGGTACACATCTCTAATTCCAGCACTCCAGCTGAAGACAAGCCTGGGGTGTACAAGAAGACTGAGCCAAAAAATTAAGTTGCGTATCATAGTACATTATTATTATACTAAATCTTGAGACCCACTTCATTCGCAGAAATATTTCTTGTGGAAATCAGAGATTATAGGATAATCTCTGATCATCATAAAATTTCACAAAGACTCACATAGCCAGAACACTCTGGAATGTTTCCTTTATTTTATTTTATTATTTTATTTTGTGGTACCAGGGATTGAACTCAGGACCCTGTGCTTGCCAGGTGGGCGCTTATTCTACTAAACTATCTCCCTGACCCCCATCTGGAATGTTTTCTAATCCAAACCTTTGGCTCTTTATGAGTGAAGTGTACCTTAGGGAGCTACTTAAACCCATGGTATTGAGATTAAAGTTCTCACAAATACCTTTCAGCTTTCCTAGTGGTAATTAAAGGTAGCTCTTCAGTAAGTGAGATGGATTCTATACAATGCACTTGATTTCTATTTGAAATTGTATGGAGGATAAATCTTCAACAAGAACTAAAGACAAATTTCACCATGAAAAGAGATCATTACTCAGGTTTTTTTTTTTTTTAAAGGACTTGAAAAAAAAATGTGGGCTATGTCAGTTAGAATCTCTAGTATTTACTTCAAAAAAATGCATTATGATCAAAAAAACAAAGTTTATGGACGAAGTCTGACATTAAAAAAAATGTTTCAATGATTCTGACATCAGTGCTTGGCTTAAGGACATCATTCATTTTCTTTTTCTTATTGTTATACAACATGTATATCCAACCGATCTCTCAGTCTATTTTTAGAATAGTAAAAATGTTAGGGCATTTCTTCTATGCATTTTAATCCTTAAATTATGTTTTGTTTTCAAACTTGAATACTTGTATTTAATTTTCACATCCAGTATAAATTGTCTACCTTTTTGCAAGAAAAAAATGACAGGTAGTTATCATAGAGAGGTTATCATAGCATGAGAGATAAACAGCAAAAGCCCAACCATGTATCTTTAGCCACTCTAAATGCCTGAATAAAACTATTAGCCTCTTCTGATCTTCATTAGGAATCCAATTTAAGAAAATGAGAACTATTGGTCAACAGAAAGTATAAATAGTAAGGGAGTCACAGATTTGGGGAAGTTAGGAAAATTCAAAATGTGATCCCTTCCAATTAGAATACAGAGTCAATACTAACTGTATTTGTCATGTCTTTAACCACTCCAGAGACACTCAGTTCACATGTACATCTTTCTGCAACATTCCTCTACTGTGGACACAGTGAGTTGTAGTCTTGGCTGAGATGCATCACATGAAAAATTAAATTTCTTATAACTTCAACCAGACACAAAAAGTAATTACACAATTCTTTTTATATACTACATATATATATATATATATATATATTACTTTCATTTATATAAATTATTCTTCAGCATGTATTTTTATTCAAGACAAAGTGAAATGATTTTATGTTATTAAAATATTTGTACAATATTTTCAGAATAGGGGGTTGGGGGAATAGCCCAACAGTCTAAGCACTTGCCTAGCAAGCACAACGACCTGGGTTCAATCCCCTCAACCCCAACCCCAAGCCCAAGCCATGTAATGAGAACCTGTGCCAAATAATAAATAAAAACATTTAATGTTTTCAGCACATTTATCTTAAAATGTGCTAGTAGTTTTAATTAAAATTTTCTTGTTAGACATGTAAGATGATTCATTTCCAGTTTCTCATATTTTTAACATTTGGACTTCTTAGATTAAATTTTTATTTCTAAAATTACTTCAATTCAATAAAATCCTGTGGGTATTATTTTTGAGTCTAGGAAGATGTGTCATGAAGCACATATAGACTCAATAAATAATTTTTGAATGAAGAACTGTTTTTCTTGGTGTTTGTGTTAGTTGGTTTGTGATAATGGGAATAGAACCCAAGGAATATGATTCAACCAACAGTTTGATTCAGAGTTTCACTGAATCATTAAATTATCTGAGTGGGCTTTAACTTGCTGCCTACCTACCTCAATTTCCTAGTTCTGGGGCTATGAGAGTGTGTCACCATGCTCAGCATGAATGAATAATTTGAACTAAAAAATTGTTGTATATGTAAGACCTCCCTGGATATTTCCTCTTTTGTATAGAAAGATAAAAAACACTAATTAGCATCCCTAATATTGCTGTAGATCCAAAACGGCTGGCTGCAGGAAAACAAGCTGTCAAAGCTAGCAAGGGACCACACTTGAAAATACAAAGCTGGGCCAAATCGCTTCATTCATTCAAACTGTGTTCGAGAAGTGTATACTGGTGCTGAAACTAATGTTGAGTGCAAATACACTGGAGAAGAAAGAATTTTTCATTTATTTTCTTTTTCATGTATTATTTTAGATTTAAACATCTGTGAAGATCATTTTGAAACACTATAAAAAGAATTTTTCTTATTTAAATTCACAATGCATACTGGATGAACACTCAAATATTTACTAATTTTTTATCCAAGTTGCAAAACACAATTGCATTGTAGAACTCAAAATATTTCCATTGAAAACATTCAAAGTATCATGCACTTAATTACAGCTTCCAAAACAGACGCTTTTGATTTGTCTCAATTAACTGCTCACATATAACCATTATATCCCTAGTTTCATGCAATATTTGAACATAGGAAAGTTTTGCATACCTATGTCTATTTACATTTCTCTGTAATATACAATTTTACAATTCAAAATTTCATCACCTTTTATTATCAGTAGCTATAGTGTATGAGTTTTTTTCTATACAATTTTCCAATTCAGTCCAAGAACATCAATTGAATATCGTGTGCATCAATATTACTCTAGGCACCAAGAATATGACAATAGAAATGGAATGTGAAATAGCAGACCTAAGTGTACAGAGTGACATTTAAAATCTTTTCCCAGATTGTGATCAAAATGAGCATTACATTCATTCTCTGCCGAATGTAACATACTTATAAGGTATGTTCATAGCATATATTTTGTGTGAACACTCTTTGAAATGTTAGCCTTATCTCATTTCCACACTCATAATAAAAGATATTTCTTTTGGCCCACTTACATATTCTCAAATTTTATTACATATTTCATTCTATGCATTTGTATGGACCAAGTACAGATTTAATGGAGTGACTATTTTACGATCTATTTGTTAAACTTTCAATTTCTTTCAATTATTCAAATTGGTTCTACAATTTGAAACTAGCATAATAATTGTTTCTATATATATTGCTATTAAATAGTGCATTAATCTATTTTATATTGAGAAATCACAAGCATTTTTCTTTAGTAGAGATGCACATTGCTAATACATATGTTATCAATTATAATATTTTAAAAATTCATAATAAGAATAAGGAAGCCATACTGAAGTCTCAATAAATTTGTATTTGTAAAGATTCTATAACTGTCTTTGGGATATTTTATGTTTAGTGTTTGCATGAAGCTAGAACGTTAAAGCTAAGAGATATCTGTTTAGTAAAGTCAGCCCGAAATAAAAATGGATAAAATAATCACAGCCAAATCAAAAAGAAAGACGAATGAAAAAAACCAGTCTTCACACACTGATGTTTCATCACAACATTATATGGTTTGTTATTTATTTATGTTAAATGTAGATCTGTAAATTTCCTAAAAATGTCCCCCATTTATCATTGCATTTATATATAACATAATAAATTTAGACTATATATCTATCTGCATGTGTGTATATGTTGAAATTTTAAGGATTATATTATATACATTATTATTTAAATATTGAATGTTTCTAAACATCTAAACATTTTAAACACTGAAAAATGAAATGAAATGGAAAACAATTAGAGACCACTTTTATGAAAGCCAGTAGACAGTACAACAATAAGTATATTCTAATATTCTCTGTAGAATTTCTAAATTTAAAGTGCATCAAAATTAAAAATTTAAAACTAGGGGCCAGGGAGATAGCTCAGCAGAATAAGCACTTGCCTAGCAAGCACAAGTGCCTGAGTTCAATCCCCCGATCAAAAAAAAAAAAAAAAAAATTGAAAATAAAAGAAAATGTTGGGGATGTAGCAGAGTGTCAGAGCACTGCCAAGCATGCATGACACCTACCCTATATTTAATCACTGGTGCTGAAATCAGGCATTAGTAATATGTTAGTGATACTAAAATTTTCTTTTTTATCTAAAGAATTTTGTTTGTGTTCTAAGCATCTACACAGGGCAATTTTCCTCAATAGTTTTGATTTTATTTATTTATTTTTTTATCTATATGTATTTTTTAGAGAAGGGTATACAGGGTGTTCAGGGTCTCACTACTAGATTGACCTCATAGTGATCCACCTATTTATGGCCTCCTAAGAGCTGGGATTACAGGCGCGCGCCAGTATGCCCAGTCTCAATTGACTTCTCAGCGAGCCCTGTGGGTGGTCTGGGGAGAGGAGGGGCTGGCACTACAGGCCTAGGGATTGAACCCCCAGGTTCTATCCCTGCTTGCAGGCGCTTTAATCTGATGAGCTATTTGGCTGGCTCCTAGTTTTGATTTTCAAATCCGATTATTTTATGTATCTGATTCCCAATATCATACATCAGTTCCCTTCCTCACAGAAAATTAATAACAGGTACTAAACATGCGGCATGGGAGCCAAGAGGCCCAAAGTGTATGAAAGGTTGTCTCATGCATCTTAGGTGTCAGTAATTTCTAATTAATGGCATTAGAGTAATGTAGAAGTAGTGATGGGGATGGAAATAACAGAGAAGAGAAATGTGGGACAAATGTATCAAGACATTTTGAAAGGAAGAAGAAACAGAATTTATGAATATCTCTGGTCAACATATACTGAATTTTAGAGAAAGAAGAGTGTGAGTAGTTATGCATAATCACTATGGTTTGGATTAGCTTCCACCAAAGGCTTATATGTTAAAGACATGGTCCTCAAACCTTGGTGCTATTGGAAGATGTAGGAGGTGGGTGTCAGAGAAACCCATTGATACTAGGACATTAAAGATGATGCTGGTGCTACTCCCAGTCCGTTTTCTCTGTCTTTGCTTCTACCTGCTGTCTGGTGAGGGCATCCTTTACTATGGGCTCTCGTCATGACTGAATGACCGTGTGAAGGCCTCAGATGAAACTGAAACCAAGCAATCATCAATCGATAGTTCTAAAACTTAAGCAAACATAGGGATTTTATTGATTTATTTAGTTATTCATTTATCTTCAGGATCTCACTATGCAGCTCTGACTTGCAGTGATCCTCCTGTCTCAGCCTCCCCAGCACTGTGATTATAGGCATGCACTGCCATGCCTGGTTTTGGTGGCCAGCTCGGTGCAGGGCCAGCATGGCAATGAGGTACCAGGGATCAAACCCAGGTCCTTGAGCTCACCAGGAAGGTGCTTGAACCACCAAGCTACCTCCCCAGCTCAAGAATTTCTTCTGTAAAGTGTACTAGGTTTGGTATTTTGTTATAGTAACAGTTGACTGACATGAAAGAGACTGATTTAAAGAAGAAATAAAGAAAGAAAATTCAAACTCTTCTGTAGGGAGCAGCTGAAGCTGGAACCTGACCACACATGTGAGGGCAAGGCCAGGTCTCATTGACAACAAAGAACACCTGAGAGAAGCTATGTGCTCAAGCTGCTTTGGTCCAGCAAACCACCAGACCTTGAGCCAATCCAAGCAATCAGTTGCTAGGCAAAGCTATGACATGTGACAGTAAGTTTTTCAATACATAAAATAAATTCACATCCCAGTTTACTTTCCTCCCTTTTCTCCATCTGAGAAGACTCAGATGGCATCTTCTCCATCTGACCTCAACTTTTGTCTGTTATTTATTTTTCCTATATTCTTACCACCTCTTTCATCCAAACATCGAGAGCCATGGGGAATGTAGCACACTTCTTCAAACAGATGAGAGTATAAGCAGAATACACCAAAGCCTATGGGATAAAATAAACAGTACTAAAAGGGAAGTTTACAGAAATCACTTCTTACCTTAAAGAATATAGAACACATTGGACCCTCCAAAGGTGTGAAAATAAAATAGGAATGCATTTGCAAACAAGAAAAGAGAAAGGAATAATAAACAACACTGTAAAAATAAATGAAATGGAGAAAAATACCATAAAATATTGAGAGTAAAAATTAGTCCTTAGAAAATAAATAAAATGAATGACCCTATAGTTAGATAAGTTAAAAAGACTTAAGCAAAATCAGACATGAAGAAAGACAGGTTACAACTTATAACTGTGTAATATGAGGATCATTAGAAATTATTATAAACAAGTATATGCCAATAACTCTGGTAAATTGAAAGGAAAAGTCAAACCTAGATATATACACTTTATCAAGTTTATCAAAGTTAAATAGCCCAGCAGATCAATGACAAATAATAAAATTGAATCAATAATAAAGTCTCCCATTAAAGAAAAGATCAGGATCTGAGAGCTTTAGTTTTACATTGGACACATATTTGAAGAATTGATACAAATTCTCCTTCAATTATATCAGAAATTTTGAAGTGAAGGCAATTATTCCAAGCTTATTTTGTGAGACTCAAATCACTCTGATACAAAGATCAATGATTCACACACAAAAGAAAGCTACATGCCAATGTGTGTAGTATACATAATTGTGAAACTTCTCAACAAACAGTAATTATGAAATCTATTAGCACATTAAGACCATTATTCATCATAGTCATGTGGGAATTATCTCTGTTCTGAGTATGGTTCAGTAAATACAACTGAACTAATGTGACCTCTAATGTGACTAATTAAACCATATGATCAGGAGACAGAAAAAAATAAAGTCAACTCAAAAAACACAGAAAAAGCAATCAATAAAATTCAAAATCCTTTCATGATAAGAATGCTGGACAAATTAGTTATATAATGAATGTATCTGAACAGCCCATATATAATAAACCAACATCATTTTCATACTTTATGGTGAAAGATAATGTTTTCAATATGAGATCTGAAATTAGAGATGCAGCTTTTGTGGAGCACCACCTGAGCAGCTCTCCTTGAAAGAAGAGCAACTGTCTCTATTTTGACTGAGCCTCACCCTATTTCCATGTATTGATATGTACAGAGGTAGCTAGGACTGCTGTTTATCCTTTCAACTGGCCTTAAGCAATGTATACTGGTCTAGCTAAGGTGCTGGTGATAGTCCTTGAAGGTGGTATGCATGTTTCCTTCTTAACCTACACCTGCTTTTCCTTAATGTGAGCTGGGTTGAGACAGGACAAAGAGCCAATGGTCTGTGCAGCCAGCTGATATTGAGCCTCGAGACAGAGGCTGTGACTTCCAGGGGCTTGAAAGACTACATCAAAGCTGAAGCACCAGACCTCCCAAAACATTAGCTACTATCTCAATAGCATAAAGCAAATTACATTCTCTACATATCCTCTCTGCATATGGCAGAGATAAATGTAGGCTGCCCACCTAGCTCAGCTCACAGTAGTCACCTACTTCCCAGAATTCTTGGTCATTCCTCCTCAAGCTATTCCTCCTCCACAGAATAAAACTGGGTGAGGCCCTGGGTCAGCCTCTTTGTTCTTGAAAGCCATCTTTGTGGCTGGACTTAGGGCCTCTTGGCTCCCCAATAATTATAAATACGTTTTAGTGTCTTTACTTTTGCCAAGGGTAGCACTGGGAGTGGTAGATTGGAATTAACTTGGTGGGATTCCAATAACGTATCTTTGGGATCACAAATATTAACTTCTTGGACTGAGATGAAAACCAGGAAGGGACTCCTACGAGCTTTTATCATTTTTATTCAGTACATGACTTCAGTTCTTACTCAGGAAAACCTGAGTTTATTTCTTTATGCAAAAGAAATAAATTGTTTATATTCAGGGAGGAAAAGATTTCAGCAAAGTTTTAGAATACAAAGTCAACATGAAAAAGTCATAAGTTGTCAATATCTGAAATAGGGATCCAAAAACTGCATTTACCATAGCTATGAAATTAAAATAAAATATCTAGAAATAAACTAAGCCTAAATGGTCAAAAATATCTGCAATGACTCCTATAGAAATTTTTAAAAGTTATTGCATTGGATACACACACACACACACACACACACACAATGGAAGAAATTCCATGTTTACTGATTTGAAGAATCAATATTGTTAAAATATCTACACCACACAAAAGGCTTATAAATTCAATGCAATTATTATCAACATATTAACAATAATCTTTAGCAAAAGAGAAAAAATTCTGAAATATGTATGAAATCATAAATTATCCCTAGAATTTCCAAAAATCATTTTCAGCACACAGTAAAAACAAAAGCAGAAACAAAAATCAGTTGGGAATAGAGTATCATACTTCAAAGTATGAGAAAAAACAGAAACTCTCAACAAAGTATGGCCTCTCGGGCCGCTCAGATAGCAGACTACAATGCCTGCTTAGGCAAAACACAGGGGCCAGGGGTGCAGTCCCCTGGGGAGCATGGAGATGATGATTACGACTGGGTGTGGTGGCATGTGCTTCTAATCCCAGAACTTGGGAGGCTGAAAACAAGAGGATCACTGTAAGTCTGATTTCCGTATTGAGACCCTGTGGACCCTGTAGACCCAGCAGACCCTCTCCTAAATACACATTTATTTATTTATTTAGAGAGACAGAGAGAGAGAGAGGAGAGAGAGAGAGAGAGAGAGAG